>JARJDS010015731.1:0-87390 GCA_030264155.1 Atheta pasadenae | reverse complement strand
ATATATTTAAGAAACTCGTGTTAAAATTTGAGACTAATCGGTTTAGCCGTTTTCGAGTAGCGTTGGTCACCGACTTTGAAACCACCATTCTGAGAAAAACGCGTTTGAAGTTTGGAATGCGCATTACATGTTATATATCTGCTTGGGTCCAATATGCTTGTAACGACGAAAATATTCGCAGGAACAATATGAATTTTTTTGTGTGTATTCTTCAATAGATATACATTAAGAAAACAAAAGAACTGTATAAATAACCCCTTAAATCATTTTAAAAAAATTATGTTTTATAATTTATACTTTTTCTACCTATAATTAGTGATGAGCAAAATAAGACCAAGACCAATACGATCTTGCTATCGGTATATATTTTTAGTCTTAATCTTGGTCTCGGTCTTGCATATTCAGTTTTGGTCTTGGTCTTGCTTCTTCGTTTTGGAAATTCGACCGAAATTTCGGTTTAGGTTTCAACCGAAAAACCACTTTCAGTCGGACTCTAGTCAAAATCTGTCTTGGTCTTGTATTGTCGGTATTGGTTTCGGTATTATTCCTGTTTATTCAGTCTTGATCTTGTTCTTGCTAGTGTAAGACCAAGATAGATTTTGTTAATCACTGCCTATAATGGTTTTATGATGGGTACGTGTTTTGGAAAGCCACAATATATCTTAATGATCAAAAATTCAATAATCCTTATAATTGATATGTATTTATACTTAAAATTTAAATATTCATATTTGTAAATATTCTACAGACCAACTATAAGACCAACCGTATATGAAAAAAAAGACGTTCAGCTGGGCCTTACAAGGAACCATGTTAAATTCTTATATTCCTGACTTTGATGAACAAAGTCTACGGGACAATGGAGAGTACTAACAAAAAAACGCTGCCCTCTCTGTACTCGTGAGTTTGATGAAGCTTTATGTGGGGTAAATTTTTTTTAGTAATTGGCCTTTAAGAAAAAATGGCGCTCTAGAGTCCACCTTCTTTACAACATATTTTAACATATGCAAAAAATAATATAAATATAAAACAAAAAGTGTAAATTAAAAATTGTATTTGTTTGATAATTTATTTGTTAATTCTAAATGCATTTCATGTAAAAAATGATCACTTAATGAACATTTTGTGCAACGAACCATAAATGCTAAATTGAGTTTGGTTTTCGATTATTGTAAAGCATAACTAAGCTAGAGTTTAAAACCCAAAAGCTTTGCATTTGAATTTTTTTTAAATCGTAAAAATCACCAAATTGTTTTTGTTTAGTTTAGACTAATTGATACTCGAGTAATATAATTCTTCGAATCGTTTTACGAACTTGAGTCATCAAATTAGCCTTTACAGTAAAAACTGCATCGAAAATTAATAGAAAACTGTTTTGTTAATTTGAAGGTAACGCCAACGTCAACGTAAATGCATACCTAGAAAGGGTTGAGTCAAAAAGTATCGGGTGTTTTCAGTTTTCGGTTGGCGGCTATGTGTAACAGTGAGGCAAGCAAACGCGCGAAACGAGGTTGCGGTGCCACACACTCGCACACAAGCCAGTTCATGTACAAGGGTGGCAATACTAGGGGTAAGCGAGACGAGAGCAGGATGATGGTGTGTTCACGCAGCGGCGCAGAACGTCCGCCCGCGAGAATTTTGCCGAGGGTGGGAGGCTTGGCCCGGGCGCTGGCGTCGTTTGCGCGCAGTACTCGATTCGCCTTTTGCAACTTTCCCACCGCCACCCAGCACCAGCACGGTCGTAGTCCTTCTAGGTTGCGCTTGTATCCTGCTGCGTTGTGCCGGTTTTGTCGAGCGATCACTCAACGTGTGTGCATTATATTGTGCAGTATAGCGATTATATCAATACCATCAATAAACGCGTGTGAATAAAATTCATGATAAAACTGACAATTCAAAACATATTTTTGTGACACAAACGTTTAATTATTAGTGATAATTAACATTGACTTGCACAAAACAAGTGAAATGTTTTAGTGTTTTAAATAATAATTAAATAAAGTTTGATTAAAGATTTCATCTGGTTGTTCGCACTGTGTGGTTTTTGTTGATTAAGTCTTTAATGGATTTGCCCGCCGGAATTAATTAAAGCAAGTGCATTGCATTAAACTAATTATCTCTGCACGCAATACAATACCTGTTGTGATCAATATAACTCTTAATTATCCACACCATCAAAACAATTTGTGTGAACTGAGAATTACTTTTGGTGAATGTGGTTGGGTTAAACATGATTCGAGATTGGTCTGGATATGTGCGTCAGAAGGATAATTTGGATTTAATTACTTAAAATAATAGGTAATTTTTTTTACTAAATAATTTATTTATTTATAAAATATCCGTAGAGTTAATGTCTTCCTTTAGGTTGAAGTTTATTTACTCGCGTGTTAGACTCCAAGGTGTCTTGTTTAATATATATCGCAGGGAGGTTTGTACAATGCGGGTTGTGTGGATTTATGCCGGCCGACGCGCTGGTTACGGCGTCGTCAAGACTCAAGGGTCTTGAGAAAATTTGAGTTATTCATATTGCCAGCAATATGGCCATAATATGGGCTATTATGGTCGGACGTATTTCGCGCGCCCCCGGAGGTATTAATTATTCGTGCGCGACGTCGGTTATTATCTACGATTCGGCACGGTTTTGCAATTGGCAGCGGCCGCGACCCGCACTACACCGCCTGCCAGCACAGTCGTTGTCGAAAGCATAAACGTGGTGCTGGTTTACGCATACGCCTCCTGCTGCACCCGAATCAAACCGTAACCAGAACAAATCTTACTGTAGACCAGACGTCGAAGGAATTGGGGGCGGCGGAAAGCAGATTGCTCACGGGCGTTTAATCTCATTTTGGTTGTGCTGCGACCCACAATTTCAAAACAACTTTGTTATCTTTACAAATAAAATTACAATCTGAAAGACAAAATTTATAAATAAATTTTCAAAGAATCCATATTTCTTCTTTTTAATTAGATAAATTACAAAATAACATCCAAAATCACCCTTGCAATTAAGTGTAATTTCCTGTCATGTTCACCATTGCCAGTCAGTATTTTGGTGATTTTCCTGATTATAATTCGTGTCGCGTGTATCGACGACGGTCCGTTGTCCGCATCTGTTCTACGCCCGTTCAACCCCCAACTTCCAATTTCGTTCCAGCACTCTTCGCTACTTTTCTCCTTCCAGCACACGTCCTATAATTTCTAATTTGTTGCTTATTACTTATGCCCAATGCCTTCGTCGAGGCTCCAAATCTCGTTTTGCAAATTAATAATTTAAAAGCGTTTCTTTGGAAAAGTCGTGCAAAGTTACTTCCGGTTGTTACTGCTGAAACTTTCGACGTTTGTGTGTGGTGCGCACAAGTCGTAATGAAATTGCAAAATAAAGTCGAAACATCTAATGACTTCAGAAGTGGTTCACCTGCAAATAAGTTACAAGAAAAATATTTTACATTTTAATACAAAATAAAATAATTTATTTTCAAAATTGTACATTTCATCCAACTTTTTTCCTGGTAATATTTATTACTAAACGTAATAAATATTTATTTTGTAATAATAATTAAAACAAGTGTTTGAATAAATTAAATTTGTCATTTGATTAACAAACCATAAAATGTGACAAGATTAAACAATAAATTCGTATATTAAACGCACAAGTTGATATAAATTCCCAAACCTTCAACCACCTACTATTTAATATTGCAGCAACGAAGTGCTGTTTCATGTGCGTGTAGGATTTTAATGAATTTAATGTGACGGTTGCGGTATAATGAGTTTGAGATAAAACGTGTACCATCACACACTAAAACCATTTCACCATTTCCAACCCTTACTTTAAAAGCGGGCATATATTTAATATAGACAACCCTTCGTCATTTATACACACGCGTAGTTGTAGTCTTCACTCGTTACTCATGCTCGTATTATATTAATGGCTTTAATGACTAGAATGTGAGTAAATTACATACAGTATGTTAATATTAAAAAAAAAACTACATATTCAAAAAAAACTTGTATACTTCTAACGTTCAAAAAATTTAATTTATATAAAAAAAATATTAAATTTAAATTTTGTAATTGTTAGAAACGGGTATAATTCATATTGCAAAAGCGTTAGACGTGTGGTTGCGTGAAGAGGGTGAACAAAACTCAAGTAATTAAATCCATTTGTGTCTTTAACTTTGGTTTGCTTTCAACAAAACGGTTTGAGGTTTGACATTTTAGGTTAAAATTTAATATATCTCTAAATCATTTTGTAGATTACATTTATTTCAATTGCCCGGCGCCTTCGCCAAAATTAAGAAAAAACTTCAATAATCATTTCCAAAATAATATGTACTTTTTTGTGTTTAATACATTTAACAAGTATTATGCTATTTTTATGTTAATTAAATCAGAAATACCGTAAATTAATGTTTAAAAAATTTTTGGTTAAGATTACCCGGCGCCTCCACAATATGTATACCAATGTTAAAAAAAATAGTATTTTCAAAAAACGCAAATGGTGTATATATTATACATTTTACATATTTTAAATTTATTTTAAACTGACAAACATTAAATTTTAATGAGTTTTATAAAGATCAATACATTTTATTTTGGCTATTACATTTTCGTGCACTACAAATTTCTAGCACGTCCTACTCTTTAATACAGATTGATGCGTTAACGTATTTATGCTTTTTCGATACGAAGCAGGAAATTGAGCCGTTTCCATTAATCGTTTAGTGATTCGGACTAGACGACTTTAAGACCAGCACGTTGGCAAGCCCTGGGCTTTAGAGTCAATCCGTAATTGCAATACGATTTCATGAAATTACATACTCAAACACGCACGTAAAAGCCAATCATTCTTCTTGTTTAGGTACACACCCATGATTTATTATTCATATAAATTTTGATTATTTTGATTATGAAATTGATTGAAAAAATCAAATACTAAATAAATAAATGCAAAATAAAATTAATAAAAAAAATGAGTTTATGTTTGTGATATTTTCTGTTTATTTGAAATCAATTTGTCACCAATTCAAGATTTATTAATTTATGATTATATCCGACAATTTAAATGTCATAAGGATTGTAATATAAGTCAACTTCAATGCGATTACGTTGACGCCAGTTGCGCTATTCGGTTTTGTATTTAATGGGATAAGTAGAAAATACGTGAAATACTACCCTCAATACAAACAACCTTCTCTAATAATCGTATAGTACTATAGTGGACACATGTAATCAATCATTATTTTAGGTTTAAATGAAAATTGTATTTATACATTTAAATAGATATTTTAATAAATTCAATTTGCGTTTCATTCACATTTTAATACGTATGTCATGTGAAGTTTATATTTGATAAAAATATTTTATTAATTTATAGAGACATTAATTGTATTTATTATTTTTTTAAATTTTATTTATTTAAAAAATTTAAATTTAATGTTGAAATGTTTTTTTTTTCTACAATTAATTAAAAATGTGGTCACAAAACATGATAATCTATAAAACTTGTACTGGTAGGAATTATAAATTTTTAAATATCAAAATAAAAAATATTGATTATAAATATACAATACTGATTATTTAAACTAAACTTTATTCATAAAACAAGTTTGAGTGCTTTTCATTGCCACTCAGCAAAACTGGCATTTATGGATTTTATCAATGTTTCCATGATTTAATTGTGTTCCGTTCAATTTTATGATTGACTCGGATGTTGCAATTACCGTAAAAAGTTGTTTCAGCTGCTTGTTTTACGCTCTCGATGGTTAAAATGATAAAATACAAACTAAATTTTATTAAAGTATTAAAAGTTTTGAATTAAAACTTAAATTAATTATATTTATTTTTTTACTTAACTAGATTAGGAATATGTAATTATTATGTTAAACTGGTAACAAAGTATTGTGTTAAGGGTGCTTTTGAAACTCTTATGCTAGTAGAGTTTTTCTAGGTCAAGTTGAGTGACGTTTTTCCAGCATACGAGAATTTTTAATATTCCTTCAAGTTTTTTGTGGTTGGCGGATTTCAAAGCAGAGTTTCCTGTCCTTGTTTGGAATTTTATGAGGGACGCGTCGAGAGCCAGCCATCAATCATTGGCTTGCCGTTGCTTTTTCGACTAGAAAACTAGCCGCATAGATAAATAAACTTTGAACTCTTGTGGAAAGCCGATTTGTTTGTCCAGTTTTTGAAATGTTAAGGTTTTAAACTTTTAAAAAACAATTTTTGTTATTTTGGTTAGAATTAAATTGATTTGATATTTTTTACTTTCACTTTGTAACAGAATTGTTAACACGATCAACAAACCAAGAAACTTTTGAAGTGTGTTGTGAGACATCTCCACGTTTTTCGATGTAGGTGTATTCAGGTGTTTTGAATGTTTACCCATTTGCGTAAATACTTAACAATTTTGTCGAGTTTGAGATCTTCGTGTTTGGGTGCTTCAAAAAGTTGTTTGCATAGCCGTTGCGATAACAGTGATAAAAGTTTGCCGGAGAAAAACTTTTCGTGAATTTCATCGAATTGCGGGTACGCGTCTTTTTTCGTTTTATCTTTGCCTGGGCGCAGCCAGCACGAGAACAAAACGAATCCCAGCGAGGACATAGAAGAAAAACGAGCAAAAAAACGCGAATGTACGGTGAAGTAGATGCGGTAGGTGCGGTAGGAAGAAAAGGAAGACTCTGAGGAGAGTGGAGAGATGATGCCGATATGTAACCCAGTAACCATGCTTCGGCACCTTATTCGCTAGCTTATCGATTGCCACTTTACGGTATTCGGTGGTGAGCCCGAGCACACGAAAAGGAATCTCGTGCTCACGTTCTCAGACTTGTCCGTTCAACTCGCCTTTACATTTGGGTTCCGCTTGCAAATGTCTGATGCACACAGTTACACACCCAGCTGTCGAATCGAATAATGCGTTCAAAATGGTATGGTGGCTATCCGCGCGAGACGAATTCCTTTATAGCTCTCCAGCTACCCAGGCCTAACTCGAACTGGCCATTTATACGCTGTCCGGATCAATTTCGAAATTAATCCCAAGGATTCAGCTCAAGTAGCCTTTTTCAGACTAGGAATGAAAGATGAAAGTTAAAATGCGAGCTTGCACATGTTACCAAACAAAAAATATGATTTTTGACGTTTAGCTTTTTTTAGTTACGTCAAGAAAAAGTTTTAAACATATTTTTGTACCAGGTTTGACGTGGAAGATGAAGTTAAAGTTGCGGAAACGCAAACGGCAACTGAACACAATTAAAATTTCGTTTAAATACAATTAGGATAATACGAAGCTCCAACTGCGTCCAAGGACTAAACTCCTTCATGCTGTTTTTTAATGCATTTTTAACCGAGTAAATTTATGAATTCTTAGAAACTTTGTTAAGATTGTCTTCGTTTTTCTTTGTCTTTGTCGTTGATTCAAGAAAAAGATTATTAGTTAGAAAAGCAATGTAACTTTCAGATATTAAAATTTCAAACTTTCATAAAATCACAAAGAAAATCAATTTGAGTAGTAGAAACACAGCAGGTGTAAAACCAGGTGTTCACATGGTAGAATCAATTGAAATATTAATAGTTAACATGTCTAGAAACTTGATAATCATTATTTTCTTCTATAAATGTGGTTAACTTATAACCACAATTTTGTTTCTGTCACACCCGCATCGGCATCGTCTTAATGCTCATTTTTTTCACTTCGTTTCCCATCGTTTATTTTACCGCTACATGAATCATGTTAGAAGGACGAGGTGCTTGCCATTCGTTTCACCTGGGCGCAGCTAATTCTGTTCATTTTTGGCACCCTGCTTGGTACCTTTTTTTGCGTATTTTCCGCATGTGCTATATTTTCCTAGTACGGCACGATCTTTAAGTACGAGCCGTTTCTGCATATTGACGTCTGGAGCGCGCTCCGAGCGCCGAGGGTTATTTTAAACTACGGGAATTTCTCAAGAGACTCTTTCGCTTCGAGTGAGCGGCTTGGCAGCAGCGGCGGCGTCCGCCGACGAGCGCTCCTTGACCGGGAACAGGATACGAACGCCAACAACGCGAGAACCAACGCTTGCAAATTTGATTCATGAGGGCTACCTTTTCCCGGTGTGCATTTTGTCTTGTGCATGATTTATTAAATAATTGATCGTGCAGACTTTCAAACTACAACGTTCTATATTTTCTCAGCGGAAAGAAATTTCTAGGTTTGTTGAATTTATTAAAAAGCATGATTTTCTCCTTATTAAAACTGATCCAATTAAAACTACACAAAAGAAGTATAACAATTTTCTATTGCGACGTCGAGTAGTTGTACCTTGTAAGCATTTACGTAACGATGAATTTTAATAACAATTGTCGTTCAGTCGGTAATAATTGCGTAGGCAGGTAATAATAGCACAAAATGTTACGTTAAGGTTGGCAAAACTCGTCTAGTATGTGATCAACGAGCTCGTAATGTTCAGCAATATCTTGCCATCGCCATCAGTTAGGGACGAGTTATTTACGCCGAGTTGTTATTACGCGGCGCGTGTAAAGTTAACTATCCACCCGCGGGCGCAATGCTTAATTAAGGATCTAAATACCAACATTAATTATCGCGCTATTGCCACGCCAGGATGCGTACATGCCATGCTTGTACAAAGCCTTGCATGCCAAACATAACTTATAAACAATTCTCGACACTGTCGAACTTAAGGTACGAGAACAAACCTATTACTAAACTATTCACTAAGTAGGTATTAAAAGATTAACTTATAATTTTTTGATAAACAGATTAGACTATACAATATTTTTGTTCTTTTAAAATTTATTGTATATTCTATTTAAAATACCTCCCTATAGTTCAATTTTAATATAGTGTTTTTGAATGTTCATGATATTTGTCTCACATCGTTATGGTCGTCAGTCACCCGAGCATCAGCAAATCATCTCGCGTGTGTTGCTTTCAAATGATATTTCCTAAAGCTCCACTCAATGCTTTGGTAAATAAAACAATGCGAATTACATTTACTGGCTGCACTATGCTGACTGGTGCTCACTTTGAGTCACATTCGTTTTGTGAACGAAACGTGTGGATCATTTGTGCTTGGCGTATTAATTTCCTCAACGCCTGAAGGAAATTCCATTTCCTGCACTCGCGCAGGCGAAATATTTATCTTTGAAATTGCATACACGATCTCACATACTCAACATACATTTTCACTGAGATACACATACAAAACGATTACACCAAAACTAGAGTTCGAGACTGAAATTTGTATATCAGTGTATTGCTGTATCATTGTATCAACTTCAAATATTTGTTTCTGGATTTCAAATTAATTCTCATTTAACGTTTTCGTACCGTGTTAACAAATAGACTCGGGAAAAACGAGTAGCACATTTGAACGTAAATGCAAATGCTCGTAAACATATTTTACTCTGTAATGTACGCGCATTAAGTGTAACGCCGCCACAATTAACATGAAATTAAATAAGCGTACAACTTGCAAACATGCGAGTACATTCAAGAAACATAAAACATGAAGATGTAACAAAATTTAGAAACATTTTAAATTAATAAATATGAGTGTTAATAATTTATTAGGTTGGTATTAAATTAAAATTTGTATAAATATCGTTTTCGCAGTTTAACATCTTGTTAAACTAAATTTGAACAATCTAAACTCAACACGTGCATGTGCAAATTTTAGATGCTTAATAAAAACAACTAAACCATGCAAAAGAGCGCAGAACACGTTCCGCTAGCGCTACAGCAAATGCAGATTAATAGAGCAGTGCAATGTGCTTCCATTTCCCTTATTCATTCACATATACAGTCCGTCGTTATGCACTTTGTGAGGGTAGTTCAGCGCATCCTCCAGCTAAAAGTTTTCAGAGAGATTGCAGATTAAACCAATAACCCCAACATACGCTTAGAACAGGACGTCCCTGCATGCAAACGCTCTCATATTACCTACATTAGTACACATTTTCACGTTTTCCGCGTGGGTACTGTACGTAAACATACGCCATTATAACTTTGGACGATCTGGGTCTTTGTCCACACGTTTTGACCGAATACTATTGCGTTCGCTCATTGGTAGAAGAAATAAAACATAAGTGAACGCAGTATTGAAATAACGTGGTTCATAATTCATTTAGGTCAATGCTGGTTTAACATTTGGGTTGAGAATGAAGAGAACCATACAAAAACGTAAAGTTTATTTCCCGAAACACTACAATTCAAAATATTTTGTGAAAACATAATTTATTTTAGTTAGAATACCAGAAAGTATAATACATCAGAAACTGATTTTTGATTTATTAAATATTATATTCCAATAATAGTGATTTATGCAGAATTTAATTTGTGGTATTAAAATTTGACGAAAGGGCATAGTGATTATAACAATAATAAACAATAAACAACAAATAATTTATTTTGAGTATTAAAATGTAACGTTAATTAAGTGCAAAAATAAATTATTTCATATGTTATTGATCTTATTATGAGAAATTAAAAAGCTGTTTCCAATAATAATACACAATATCGTTTGTTTTACGCTGGTTGTGTATTATTGTGTTAAAGCAATAACGTTTCGAGCCATGTCGGTGTTTATATTCGCATTTGAATTGATTTATAGTCCTCACATTGTTTCTATTCTTGCTTTACTACCATAACTTTTGGTTTCCATTTGCTTTTATCGACATCTTTGCTTACAACATTTTTGTAGTGGATGCAGAAAATTTAATATACACCTTACGCCTACACGCTTTTCTGCATTTGCTCTCAAATGTCAAGCATCGCAGCTCATAGTATAGGTATATATATAGAATGCTAACCAACAACGGCGTAACCTAGAACGGCTCTAGTGCAACATTGAATGCAAGTTCATTCATGCGCAGCGTGAAACAAAGAGACGTTGAGTTAACGTGCCTTCGAGCACTCGCGTGCTTACTGGTTTGCATCCTTGGTACACACAGAGGTAAATTGAACGCGGAACTATTATTGCGTATCAATACTAAGCACACACATTGTGTACACATTGCAAGATATTGCAACACAAAAATAAACAATGCACTCGATTTTGAGTCTAATCATACGCCTTCCATCATACCACCATAATCAAAACTGCAATTAGTAATTGAGTCAGAATTAGTTAATGTATTTAAAACATTACAACAACTCAAATTTATGTACACATTACCAGATATTTCTACTGAAAAAGTTAGCATTGCACTTAACTTGGTGTGAATGCCCGGCGCCTCCACTGTATTTCTACTATACTAAATAATTTATGTATTCAGCGTTGTTATTTAATAAAAAGTGCAAATTGTGTACATAAGTAAATTAATATACCAATACAAAAATAAACATTTTAATTAAAGTTTAGTTTGTGCCCTGCGCTTTCACCGTATCCTACAATATTAAATTCTAATCAAAAATTTACGATTAAAATGTTGAATTATTCAGTGATTACGTGACTGATAATTTCCTCAGACAGGATTATTATTGTTCTACAGAATTATGAAGATTATTGTGAATAATATATAAATCAAACAAGTCATTATGAACTGAGTACACATCATACTTATTTGCACCGCTGAAAACACTGAATCTTAGTTCTTTTTTGTGGAATATGCTTATAATAATTTTTCATTTTTGTTTAAGTTAATGTTAAGTTTAGGTTTGTGTTGTATTGTGTAGCTTGTAGAGCTTCCAAGTCATTGCAACGCATTTCCACTTATTCGTACTTATTCTAGCCATTTCACCCGGTCCTTTGGCGTTTCTAGCCTTCTATTATTATGCTAATGTACAGCTATTTCGCTTTGTGGTGCCACGGAATACAAGTTGCTGTGCAACTCTAAGGTTTGGTCTACTCTGCACGAAAGCCACTTAATAAAATTGAAAACGGTCATAATAATTTTGCGCGTCAAGGGGCCGAATACGATGCACATTTGCTGCATACAAATTGTGCCATCGCAAAATTAATTTCGTAGACTTGCAGTCAAGTATTCAGATAGGCGCTGGCACGCAAGGTGAATTGCTAATTGTGTGAATTGTGGGAAACAAAACTAGTTTGCACACAACGTGCCAAGTTGCTGCGGTGTTATGCATTTTTATTATTAATGAATTCCTGAATTTTTAGATAAAAGATAGAAAGTAAAATGTACGAGTTTCAAACATGCTTTAAAAGTGTTGCACATAATATCTACGGATATAATTCATACATATATATTATATATGATCTACGAGTTTTATGTCGAGAGTCTATAAATTTAGACGTAAACCATGTTTATGGAACGTAACTCATTTTAACCCCAAGGATCTTATAAAAGTAAAATACTGAAGCTTTGTATAGAACCAGATTTGTTATTAAAATTATTAAATTGACTGTAAATATGTAACAAATGCAGCTAAAAAATATGTCTACTCTTTACTGATATAGAGAGCAAGCTTGCAACCGGAAGTAGCGTTGCAATTTTTCTGTTCGGCTACACAAAAGCGCTCAAAGGAGTGTTTCCTCTTTGAGTTGAAATGAAAAGCATAAAAAATGTCCGAAGCTCTCACGTGCACTGCCACGTTTTGTAACTGTGGACGCAGGCAGGTGGCACAACAGCGCCATGCTTTCAAACTTTAACAATGCGTCTTTGTTAGTTGAGTTGCGCAAGCAAACTTTGTTGCTTTACGTAGCCGAACATGAGTGCATTCGAACTGCAAAAGACAAATAACACAATTGCAGTAAAATCGATGCAATTTCATTATAACTCAATTAGGTTGAATATTACTGCGAAATGAAAATTTACCAAATGGTAACAATTCACGCGATGTATCGTGCTTGAAACTACTAACAACACTTTATTCAGTATGCAATTAAAATAAACCAGTTTCAAGTTATTATCACTAAAATATATAAATATTCACGAAAAAAAAAAAGGGAAATTTAATGATTTTAGTTAGTAATTACTTGATTAAAAATGACGAGTAACATATGTGGAAATTAATTTCATACACGCTTGCGTCTCAGATTATATTAAAACAATTTAAAGACAGTAGACTGAAAAGAACAGTTGTAAGCTTTAAACTGTGAGCTTTGGTGTCGGCGCCACCAAACTCAGCGCGCCGTTGTTACATGCAAGGGTTAATTTAAAGTTTCGTTAATATCGCATTTGTCTTTTGAGCGTGCCGCGAGTGGCGAACGCTCTTCAACTTTCTGCATGTATATATTGACGTCGGGACCCGCTTCGGCGTTGCCGCCTTCGCGAACTTGTCGGCAGCACAAACCAAACGAAAACGTAAACCCCTACCCGGACGAGAGCGTTCTCTAAGTGGAAGATAAATACCGAAACGCTAAGATTCAGAGAGTCGCACTACGTGCTTTTACTTCGTTATTGAGTTTTGTTTTTCTTGCAATAGAAGAAGACCCGTTTCACAAGTGCGCGACTTCAAATAGCGTGTGCTTCTACTTCTGCAAAATTATTACTTCTGCGGAGAATCCCAAGACTTCAACTTGTTTCATCATTTCGAAACATGCATATTTAATTTTAAATTTATAAACTTGTTTTGAATTACAATGCAATCGCATCGCAAATGCAAGATGAGGTGCACGGAAGTTTGCTAGAGGTATTTTTAATTTCTTTATTAAAATTAAACCTAGACGATTGTGTGTTTGATATGACAAAAACATAAATTTAATAAAATAACCTCCAGGACATGGAAAATTCAATTTGCTTAAAGCTCTATTTCATTGTCCATCATTCACACGCCATTTACGCTAGCGCCATCGTCAAAGAAACGCGTTATTTTTTTTTAATTACATTCAGCTCAAAATACAATCATCGTCTCGCGTTGCAGCATACACATACAACTCTAAAGCATATCAAAGCAAACAGCGACTTACAATTTGGTGACCTTCTTTAAACTGATTTGTATTTTGTGTATAAATTGCGTTTTAATTAAATTTCCCGCCACTCTCGCACTTTCCCGCCTGTTAGCTTTTACTTCAAAAAGTTAATTTGTCCGCTGCTTAAAACTTGTTAAAGCAATTGAAACAGAAGAACAGCAAGACATAAACAATAAAACGTAATACTAGACAACGTAAAAATACAAAAGCTTTCAAATACAAGCTGAAGAGCTTTTAAAATCGCATAAATTCCCCAACGTTTCCTTTCGTCGTTTTATTGTGTTGTTGTTGTTTTTTATTGGTTAGAATTACGTAAAGGTCAAAATTCTTCTTTTACTTGAAAAGGCGAGTTGTTTATGAACGGGTACTAAACATGACGTAAACCGTTGGCATCAGCTTCATCATCGTGCCGTGAGAGTAGCTCGTTTTGCTACTGTTGTCTACGTTTTGTGCGCCCCAAAAATGTGGAAGCCGCCATTGTTGGCGACGCATACTAACACACTACATTTGCACACGTCCGTTTGTCATCGGAGCGAAAACGTGCGCGCATTATGCGTCGTCCTTTTGCATCTCGTCCTGATAAACATAAACAACAGCTGTAACCAGCATGTAACAATGAGCATTGTGCCCGCGCGTCAGTGTCGTCACTTTTTATTGTTGAGTCGTAGCCAAGCGTCGGCTACGTAAAAAGCTGTAAAATTTTACCTCACACTCTTTCCTGTTTTTTCTTTTCTCATTTGAGAGACAACAAAATTGTTTGCAGTAGAAATTGTTGAGCCTGCTGGGGGTGCACGTACATGTCAAACATAAAAACGTTTTCTAAAAAGCTAAAATGACAAGATAATGCTTTACTTTTCATTGTCGTACAGAAAAAATAAATATCTGTAATCTGTTCTAGACTGTTTTATTGTGTCTAATAGCAATTTAATTAATCATGGGAATTTAATTAATTGCCTTATTTTACATTTCACATTTTTTTGTTGGTTGAATCGTAATAAAATTCTAATTTGTTTTGACAAGATTATAAATGACCATCAGAATGACACGTTGTCAGAATGCTAAAGTATACTTGGCTTTGCTTGGTGACTAATGTATTATTCTCTTTTGCAGCTGTGTACCACAAGTAGAACTCGTCCACAATGAATAGGAGTAAGGCGACACGCCTTTTGCATCTTGCATGCTGCATATCTTTGTTACCTGGCTCAATTGGATCTGCTGGTGAGTACTTACATTTTATAGACTTTGCAACAAACAAAATTACGCCTTATTCACATTCGGAAACTATAGAATTTCTTGTATGTAGCCTAAAGTTTGCGTCACGCGTTTACCGGAAACTTTTACTAACGTTCGAAACAATTTTGGTGAATCCTTTCTTTTTTGAATAAAAAAAATTAAAAATTAATTATATATTTACTTAAATAAAATCGTAAAATGTAAAAATAAAAAATGTCATTTTTTGGCAACTTGTGCAGCGCTGATTTACGTTTACTAGAATATTTTTTTGAAGTGTAGTATTTTATGTGGAAGTAGAAGAACTCGTTGGTTGCAGAATGTGTCTGCTCCTCGGTTCGTGCGTTTTATATCTCCTCTTCAACTTTTCGGAGCGCCGAAATAAGACGTTCTGTCTTTTAATGTTAATTAAGTCCCACGGCGTTTTACTGCTCTCCTCCCAAAAGGCAGTGACAACCTGCAGCCAAAGCGACGCTCAGAAAAGTACAGTAATTTCCAGCGAGCATTTTGGGAGCGTCCTATGGTCCCCAATGAGGCACAATGAAATTGTAAATTCGTTAAGAACCCGATGAACAACTAGCTTTTGTTTTTGCGCCAACGAAACGTAACGAAATAGGACGAGATGTGACGCAACGCAAACGTGATGCGACGCTACTTACGCACTGGAAAAGGATCTTCAGCAAGGTTTTATCCTTTTAGACGCTCCTGAATGCTTACAGGCGTAGCACAATAGGAAGCAAAATCGGCGAGTACGCGTGGAACCAAGGCTATTTTTGCGTTCGGCGGTCGCATTGTTGCGGCCTCTCACAATATAAGCGACTACGGGCGCAATTAACAGGATGTTGTAAAGCACCCCCAGCAGTACACAAGTACGGGAGTACAGCTACACGTGACACACGCGCCCGTGGATACCAACACGTTATGTATATGCTGGCAACCCGGAAGTGGAACCGGAACAAAAGCGTCATAGTGCCATTGTGCCTGGTTAGACGCACCTACCACCGAAAGCTCATGCTGCGCAAGCCTTTGAAGAGACTTGTAGGCGATTTGCAACCAAGACGAAGGAACTAGAACCTCTCCTGCTCGTGTTTAAGGAAACGCGGGAGTGGGCTTGGTGCGCAGGAAATCAAATTTGTTAGCGTTCGCTTCAGGATGTCAACGTTAAACATTACAATGCAGGATGCGAGAATGAATCCATTTTATGTACATAAAATACACAATACACAATACGTGTATGCAAGCAAATTTCGAACAAACAAATAGCTGCTATTTCAAGTTTATTTTTGGTTAAAATTACTTGCATTGATTAAAACCGAATTAATGGATGTTAACGGATATTGGGTGCATATTCAATTCAAACATATTGGATTGCGTATTTGGTTGTAGCATTGACAAATCGGAACTAATATGTGATAGAATAGAAAAGAAATGTTTACGATCGCGTGTGACTGCGGTGTGAGCGTGCGCTGCATGTTGAATTTTTTCATTTTCCTTTGCGTGATCTCATCTGTTCGTTGGGCGGATCTCATCAATGCTGACACCGGCGTAGCTCTAAAGAAAATAAAAATACAAAAACAGATAATACACTCAATATCTAGTACATTTTACACTAAACAACAACACAAATTTAAAAAATGTATGAAATTTTCTATTTAATTTCCACATTTTTTTTGGTTTTTACTGCATTTTTGTAAATTTATGATATTTACAGTGAATTACGGCAGTAATTTATCAGTTAATTATTCAAAAACAGTCTGTATAAATTAAAAATGTTCCAGCGGCAAAGTTTAGCATTTTTCGAAGGGCGTTTCTTGGCTTGGCATTCGTTCGTCGTGTAAAAAAAGAAGCTGGCAAAAAATCAATTTCCCGTTTCTCGCCTTTTCTTGCCTTGTTTTTTGATGTTTGCACTCAAAAGCTAGGTTTTTCATTTTTACGCATTACCATAGCGTATATAGCGTTTTTTGTTTTAATAATTTTATAACACTCCGCACACATATTGTATGTTTGTGGTTGTGGTTTTTGGCGTCGCATAATTTTAATTGTATTTAGAAAATATAATTTATTCCGCGCGATAAATTAGGAAGGCCATAAATTATTTCATAATGAAACGGATCACAGAATGATATATTCGCCGAGCATTATTTTAAGATTCGCCCACTCGCCTACACCACTTTTGTAACCCGGCGCCTTCACCACCACAATCCTCGTTTTACTGGCGTTCGGGCTAAAGCAAGATTTTTTATTTTGCGCCGCTGCCACAACCAACCAAGCGCCTGCACAATTCTATTCAACTGCAATATCCTCATACAATTGTTGCCCCTTACAGTTGAGTGTGTTCATTGTCAACTCTCAGACGACTGTATTTAATTTAACAAACAAGCATACAAAGATTAATAAAATTTTGTTTGAATTATCGCTTCAAAAAATAATTACTACACGGTTTAAAGTGCTTGCGGACAAGTCGATAATGAACACAAACTGACCGAGGGGATTCGCAAACGAGGTCATTAAAATTTTACGGCGCCGTTTGTCGATGTATAATTATTACTGCTTTATCGTTTGGGGTTCGCAATGCGGAGAACAACACACTTTGCATCGATATTATGCAACATACGTCAACAATCATGGGGTTATCTTTAACGTTATAAAACAACAATGTACATAGAAAAGTAATCAAAATTTTTTGGTGTGTAGATGTTGCATGTTTATTGCCGCTTCTATGTGTCCACGAAATTGTAAAGTATAGTACTGCGTTATTACATCAAAAAAGGTAGATGTGGACATTATGACGCGATGACATGTCGCACGGTCATAAAAACTTTCGCAATTTCTTATCACTTATGAAAACACATCAAAACGTCCAGAGTCATTTCATTTCACGACTATTTTGACAAAGTATTTCTTAATAATATCTAATTTTGACTTTAGGCCAAAAGTTTTTACAATATAAAAAAAAGATTGACAGTTAAATAATTGTTTTAAATATTATTATTTTTTTATGAAAAAAAATTCATATTTTGATAAGCGAGTAAACATTATTAAGTCTGTTTAATGTAAATATTTTTCCACAAAAAAAAACGATGATAGTAAGGTTGCTCTCTGGTCTCGACCGCTCATAACTCTCGGTAAGCCGGGGTGCCACTCGTAGAAGACGAAGAACGCCGCAAGCACCGCATCGACCGGCAATAAATTACTTACATATTTGAGATACATCAGATAAATCATTTCGACGCAGGCGATGTAGGCACAAAAAAGGACGAGCGCTTGTTGAAAATATGTGCGAAGCAAGACAAGAACGAAGTGAAGATGCAAGAATCTAGCATCCTATCTTACAGGCAAAGCGTTCCTCTCAACCGTTCTGCCCTTCTAGTGTGAAAATACGCCACCAGAAAAAAAGGCCAATGAGTTGTTAGGTGCAAGATGCCCTTCTTATCGGTTACACATAAATTTGCTTGTTCGTTTAACCAAAAAATTCTTTATCAATATCACTTGATCAAAATACTAAATTTTATCATTAATTGTCTCCAAAATTTTAAAATAAACTAATAATTAACTTTAAATTAAAAGTATGTATCTAAAATTCTATAAATTAATATTTAATTGTAATTATCAAAATTTAAAATAACAAGATTTTGCTAATTAGTGTTTTGGAATCGACATTTAATTTTCTCTCGGGCATTGTCATGTTATGATTTTCATTGTCATGAAACACTAACAATATCCGTCATTTACGTCAAGTTATCAACATAGAATTAATAATTTATTATTAGCTGAGCTTTGTCAGTATGAAATTGCAAGTTTGGAGCAATGTATGTGGTGTGCGCGCAATTAATAGCATCCAGCGTTCGTTAGTTCAATCGAATCCAGTAATGAACCCTACAAGCCCGGTTAGTCCAATGTTTGATTAATGTATAAAGAGCTAATATTAACGCAATTGATAATTCGAATTGATATAACTCATTAAGTACTTTAACCACGAATTTAGATACTTGGATATAAAATATTCTTGTTAATCAATTAATAATTCAATTATTATTGTGGTTAAAGTTACCAAAAGTTGATTGTAAATGTAAATTAACATAAAATTGAAATCAAATCACAATGATAGAAAATCCCACTAGGAAACCATTAAATGGTTAAACTATAAATTAACGTCGACGTGAAATTAATTGACAATTAAAACCCCTTGCTTCGCAGTAAGTTACAAATGTCGGTGCCATTGGTACCTCACAAAACAAACGCGTGTAGTTCAATTAATTGATTTGTAAATCTAATTTCTAATTAATACTCTAACAGATGCCAATCAAAACCAATTTACTTTGCTATACTTAATTGTCTGCCTATTTTGAGTGGCAATAAGTATTCCGTTACCGTTCAATCGTCTCTTGCGTTTTCCGATGTTAATCGAATAGCAAAGAGGTGATACCAGGTAGAAATTGCTATCTGCATATTTAATTGTCACAAATGGTTTGCGCCGCCAGTTTGAAACAAATTTTAATTGGTCCTCTAACGTGTGTTTTCAATCGAACATTTTAATTTCTTAAATCCTAAAGTTATAACTTTAGAAAATGATTTAAACCACAAATAAATTTATTGAAGTTCTGAAAATATGATGCCTATTTATCGCACAACAAAAGTGCTACAATAATTTAATATTTTAATGAGCGCTCGAGGTTGCTACAACAAAAAATGTTCCACGAAGCTTCGAGAACTCGAAGAAGGATATTAAGGTTGGCGTATCCTTGCCGCTAATGCAAGCCGTGATTTACAACGAGACTGAAAGCCATTCCTCGCTATTAAACCGGGACAATAGCAAAATTAATTCACCTACCTTTGCGGGCTATTGCGCTAGGGTACAAGATTACGAGAGCGGGAACAACGGGAATTGGGTCTACGAGTAGTACGTCGACAAGGAATTGTCCACAGAAATGTCGGCTGCAACGTCGAGGCTAATTAGAGCGCAATTTTATAAGCACAATGCCTGCAAGTAATGATCGCGTTATTAATTATTACACTTGGCAATGACTAAACACAATGTAGATTAGAACTTTATTAATTAAAATGTGTATTTTTCATTTCCTCATTTACATTTTGTGCTTTATTTCTTAACTTTCTTTTGCGCTTGGATTTTTTATTTTTTATTTCAACTTGCTTTATTCATCATGCAACATTTATTTCTTTTCGGGTTCAGCTTAAGCCTTAAGGTAAGAATCACGCAATTTTTTTTGCGTTTTTTATTAACATTTAACTCATTTTCTTTTATAATACAAACGAGTTTTTTTGCGGTTTTTGAAATCATTCTGCAAATTTTATTTTTATCTTTTAAAACACATTCTAATTTACAAATAAAAATTTAAATAATAAAAAAAATGTTAACAAAAAATAAAAGATTAAGGACGGTCAATAATTTAGAATCAACCAAAAATTTTATTACCCGGATTCAATCGTTATCTATTATTGGCAGTCGTTTGGTTTCGTCCTTAATACCTTAAAACCTACAAAAAAAGATTTCTTTTTATACCAATTTACAGTGTCAGTATTTCATTGCATTTACAGAATTATTGATTAGATGATTTAAATGTTAAGTAGCGATTTAATTAAAAAACGATTCGTTTGTGGCGCAACATTTTTTTATTTTTAACTTCTAAACTCAGCAACAAAACTTTGAAGACTTGTACAGTAAAGTTTCTCATGTTTCCGCATGGCGTTGGGTTACCAGTTCCACATTTACCACAAAACCACAGCAGTCAAACAAGCTTCGGCCAAGATGTAAACGCCACGAGTCGACGTTGTATGTCCTTCATGCCGGACGATTAGACGAGCCGGGTACGAACATCGAGAGCCAACCGAATTTATCGTCCCACGTCCGCAATGAGCGCACCAGAACGGGCCCGGCGTTGTGATTTTCCACGCCATCCATCTTCTCCGACCGAAAGCTATTTAGATTCTTTATAGTGCTTCGCGGACGCGACGACTCTGCCCGGCGCCTCCACTACCAAAAAAGAACGTTGACGGTATCGCATTGCACCATACCAGCAATGAAAACCGGAAAACGCAGTCGACTTTTCTTTGCCGTCTAGTTTCTATTATTCTTAATTCCACGTCGGTTTGGTCTTATATTATGCAAAGCTTCACCAGCTAATGCTGCCATGCTGCGATTTAATTGTGAAAATTTATGACCCAAAAAACCAAAAATCGCGTAACAAAAAAATTTTAAAATTTTATTAATTCGCAGGGTACTTACTAGATTTATTACTATTGACTAATGTGTACTATTTAAGAAAAAGTAAACTTTTCTATTAAAACTAGTAAAACTAATTTTATCGAAGGACTTCCACGGAAACGTGTTTTACGTGGTGGGTAAAAATTGCAAGGACGAGTATCGGCTGCAATCGTTGCCAGATTTATTTATTGGTGCTAGCAGTAGCGTCGTCGATATCTTCGATCGGCACAATGGCTGCCGCAAAAAGGATTTATCCTGCGCTCCTTCTTCCTAATCTACACGCGCACGCTGCACCCACAAGCCGGCGTTTCTCGCGCTCTTTTTCAATCCTGCACGCGAGGCTGCGGGCAAATAATACGGCGCACGTGAATTTTATGCTGAATAAATTATTACTTCAATTATCCAGTCTTATCTCGCACGCGCCATAAATTTCCCAGCGCCAATCATGAATGCAGATATCGACTTGTGCAACTGAAGTTACACAATTGCTATTATTTTAAATTTTCTATTTAAATGATTTTTTTAGTCTATTTATACTTTCCAATTGTAAGAATGTGTTAATTTGTAAACAAGATATAAATTCAGCTGTGACATTTAATTGTTTAATTGCGATTGGAAGCTTGGCGCATTGCCGATAAAATACAAACATAAAAATCAAATAAATCACCAGCGAAGCACGTCCGGACGATCGCTGGGTCGTCTGCAAACTGCATTCCGAGCATCTAAACGAACAAACGACTTTAATATTGTTTGTAAACGATGATCGCGCGCCTCCACCAAAGCCGCGAGCGGCGTACAAATGCCGAACAAGTCGATCTAGTCCAACCCAAGTCCCAACCCTCGGGTGTACATAGCTTGTGTGTACATTAAGATGGACGCGCTGTTTGCTCGTCTCGCAAACCGTTAAGACGGTAATAAATTACCGACGGCGATCGATCCTTGGGAAACTAGTAAAACTTTTGTAAACGCGCAATACTAACAAACTATCCTCTCACACGTTTGCACCAAATGCAATGGAACTGTCTGTGTTTGTATGTATGTGCAACAAACAAAGTACTAGTACATGAGAAATTTTGTGTGTTTGGCTGACGGAGAACAAACGGGGTTAGTAACGTCAAAGCTCAGGAGCTTTACGCTGTGCTTTGCTTCTTGCTGCCGCCTGCGTTCTCTCTAAACACATCATTGATAATATTAGATTTCCGAAGCATCGACCGACATCCAAACATCCGGCATCGAATGACATCGTGTTGTCCGCATGCTTTGTACTGTCAAACATGATCGAGTTAAGAGCGATGTTTTTTAAGAAACTCAAAGAGAATGATAACATGTGTACCTTTTCATCGCAATGTGGAAAGTTTGCAATATAAATAAACAGACACAAAAAATGATTGAACAAGAAAAAAACTTTGCTTCTGTTTGCACCAAAATAAAAGGGGAAAACTCTGTAGCCACAATACAAATAAAAGGAAATTCTATCATAGGTACACATGAACCGGGCAATCATTTTTTGCGCCCAAAGTCCATCAGCGGGAGTGTGTGTATTCAACGCACGCCATCTATCAATCAATCTCGTTCTGAAAATGGAAGTCCATTTCGTCGTTTTATTTTTTTGTATCCATTCACCCACATCAAGTCGTTTGTCTTAATTAAAAGTAAAAAATATTATTTGTTGTTTGATTTTTATTAGTATTGTTGTTTAGTGACTCAGAATATTACTTCAGAAAGAAATATAAGTTTTTGATTTTCAGTTAAAAATTGTTAATTTGATTGCATTGTTCGATTAACTCCTCAGAGTTAGAAGTCTTTATCTAGATTCCCACCAGACGACCATCATCACATAATGGAGGTTGAAATATCCGGTTAGATAGGGGTGGTAGACATGACGGAGTTCTTTGTCCTTTCAAGCGGCTGTTCTATTCTCTGCCATCTCGAAGAAACTTTTTAACGGCGAACCATTTGCATTAAAATGTTCCTTTGCGCACGTTGTGTCCCTAGGCTTTTTTTCCAACAACGACGTGTTGAATCCTCAACTGAGAGAGTACGTACTGCAAGACTTGAAACACAAGACACAGGACACAGGAAGTAACTTGTCTCTTTATTCTGCGCCCCAGTGATGTTTAGCTAGGTTTAATTTCAAAATAGAACAAACGACAACGTGTACAAACTAACAAGCGTTAACGGAAAAGTCAAAATAGAAAGCCCTCCGTTTTAAACAAGAAAGAAGACAAAACGTCAAACAAGAGTTGCAAATAGTTGCACCAACAATTACTTTATAGTTTGTGCCAAAACAAAAGATAGTTGCAATAATTTAAAGACTTTTATTGTATATTGTTAGCCTTTCCAGAAAATAACAAGAACTTTTAAATAATTGTGTTTGATTCTCTTTATTTGTTATCTTTTCCATTGTTACTCTTTATGTTTGAATAAAAGTTTCAATGCAACACTCAATTTTTATTGTTTTTCTACCCATTCGTCATTTTTTTCAAATTTTTTTTCACAGCTTGCTTTGTATGTCACTTTGTACGTTTACCATTTTCAACCTTTACCACTTTTTTCTTTTTTACATTCCACTTTAAATCTCTATAATTTTATTTTGTTGTTTTTCTGTTCACTCTTCAATTATGGCTTGACAACTTTGACTACAAGTGAAAACAATAAATGTATCAAAATGTGTTTCAAAAGTTGAAAATTGTTTGTACATTGATTTAAGTGGACATATAGTAAAATATAAAATTATAAAGTTAAAAATATTGCGTTACAAAGTTTGCGATTCTGTCATAACAGAAAACTTTTAAGTTTGAAGATATAACTTGTATATCTGTTGTTAGTAGGAAGAAAGACAAGTTGAGGTGGACAAATATATTTATGCCCACCAAGATCTCGTTTTTGGCGATTGCGCACCAGCGTTAAAGTTAGCATGTATTGATGGAATTTATGGTGGACGTGAGGGGATTTTAAACTCGGTTAAAAACTCGGCGCAGGACTTTATTGGTTTATTATACGTTGTGCAAACATGTACAGTTGAAATGTACGCCTCACCCCAAAATGGTTGGACGACAATGGAACAAGTACACTTGGACCACAAATCTTTTAAAGCTTCTGACGTATTGTCTCTATTAACATTTTTTAAAAATGTTTATAAATTGTTTAGTCATAGTTTAGTCACTGAATTTCTTGAGTTTTTAAGTTACGCATTACAAAACTTTATATAACACATTAAAATTGATGTCCTTTGTGATATTATGAAGTTAAACCTTAGGCATCGTGTGTCCGGTTGTCACGTAATACGTCATAGTTGTTGATTTGTTTTAATGCACTTACAATAAGGAGCCGGCGTCAATGAATAGCGTCCATCCGCGTTTGTAAATAGAATACCATCAGTGCGATAATGCTGGTAGCTAGTTACAAGTTTAATGGAAAATTAAGCTGCGAGTATCAACTTGTTTGTGCCTTCATGTTGAGCAATTAGAAGCATAGTTATATTCTAATAGTTTAGTGGCGGATTACGCCGTAACCGGGCGGGACAAAGTGCTCATTCTGCAGCTAACTCACAAAGCAACGCGAAATAATGCACATATCACCGAGATGCAAACCACACACTCAAGGGATGTGGGACGCGTTGGAGGGTAGTTCTAGTACTGGCAGAGTAATAAGTTATCCGTCCATGTCCACCGATTTGCGCGCGCATTCTCGCCTAGTCTTTTGTGCCGAAATGTATACGAATGTTCAATGCGGTACAGTTTGTTAAATGGTTCCGACGATGCTGCCGAAGAAGCTGGAGCGTCGTTCGTAGGCAAACACGCTTTGAGAGGGTGTAATATTGTCAGAATAGTGAGCTTTCTACAGCACAGTAAACACAACTGGTTGGAGAAGACGCAACATCATTGTTGCTTTCGATGTTTACGGTTTTGGCGCTTTGTTGCCATTTCTCTGTGAAATGTGTTCTGGGGTGTGAAGATAATACGAAAATGTCTTTGAATTTTATAAAAAAAATATGTAATTGATAATTTTTCACCCCCAACTTACAGAAGCATACAGTTTATTTACAAGTAATTTAGGTTATGGTTAACAAAAATTTTAAATATTTATTTTCTTATTTTAATTCTACTTTAGAATAAAGCTTGAAAATATGTCGGTGGATTACAACCCGTTCTCATATTTTCGTCTCCGGCCATAAATTTGACTTAATGAACTCCTGTTGCAGACACTAGTTTCGATTATGAAACATTAATTACACCTCTCCTCGCGAGTTAATCCGGATAAGACGAGCAACACCCCCACCCCGACACAGTCGGTGTCGTTGCGTATCTGCAACGCTAAACCCGTTCGTAAGCACTCCGCTTGCAAATGGCGGAACAGAGCACGACTCAGCACGCAACCTTGTCCCCAAAACCGAAACTCCTCGACGCGCAACCATCACCCTTGGCGTCGCCAAGCCGGCGCATTCTCCTGCATGCAAAGGTTTTCGTAATTCTATTTTCCTGCTCGCAGCAACTTCGAAATTGGACATTTTGAACACACGACGTATTTCGCGTATGACAAGACAGACTACGTGTAGGTGAAAAACACCGAAGTAAAGTTGAAGTGCTAGGGGCAGGCATCTCTACGGAAGTAAGGTTTTTGCACGCGTTTTATAAATGGCGCCGCGAAAGGGGCCAAAGCAAGCTACAAACGTTTTTGATGATGATAAAAAAATGTTAAGA
Organism: Atheta pasadenae; assembly: GCA_030264155.1. NCBI lineage: Eukaryota > Metazoa > Arthropoda > Insecta > Coleoptera > Staphylinidae > Atheta > Atheta pasadenae. Next base: position 61,369 of record JARJDS010015731.1, on the reverse strand, counting down.
GGCAACAATTTTTCTCTTCTCGCGCGTAACATGTTTATAGGCCGTCATGGAAGTCCGTTTATAATATCCCTATAAATGAAGATAAAAACGTCAGGAGTGTTTTATTGCCGGCGGGCGCGGAGAACGGTTTTGTGCGAGGGATGTAGATTCAACCCGGAGGCGGAGACGGTTGCGCGTGCTCTGTGTCGCTATTGTGTTCTGAAAAAATTAAACTTCAAGTACTTTTAACGAAATATACAAACACAATACTAAATGTGAATTTTGCCGAACCAGCTAAAATGTTTAAGGGGTTGACTTAGGGGATGGGGGATCGTTGTATAGAGTGAATAGCAAAACCGATATTATAGAAGTACACCTACAAATTCAAGTTACAAATAGCTGTGTAGGACCGGTACATAACATACAGCTACTATACAACCTGAATTACAACTCGTTCAAGCTCGTATGTAAATGACCCGGAACTATTTTCGAACTATTCTCTTCCACGTTATGGGACTTTATTACTGCAGAAACAAGCGCGTAAGAATTCATGCGCCACTTCCGCTTTAGTTTATCCGGTTTTAGACAACATAATATGAAAAAACAGTTGAAGAAAAACAACCCTAAAAGACAACAACTCTAAAAGAAAATCATAAAGGACGATTTGTCTCGAATAAATACGAAATAGTGATACCAAACTAGTAGTCGTCGTTTGTGGACGATGAAAAATAACAACAAGGTCTTTCTTCCGTTGCTAGATTGATTAATCAAGTATCTATTTTAGTTCTGTAGATAGCTTGAAGTAAGCAGAAGACTAGAGAAAAATAACTATAGAATCATTAATCTTCCTGCTTTCGATTTGCTCGATTCCATCCTTCGTTCTTTCGTTTTCACATCATTTCAATATATTCTCGTTTCGTTTTCTGTCATGGGGTTTCAATCTTTGCGAGGAAAATACAAGATGTAACAAAAATTTGTAACCAAAACAAGTAAAACTTGATACGTTAACTTAATCGTTACTTAAAAGTTTTATCTAGGAATAAGTTTTTGTTAACACAACAAAAGTTTTGTTACTTTGAAATAATTTTTAGCGATTTTTTGGAATGATAAACTTTTACTCCAAGTATACAAGAATTGATTCAATGATCATGAATTAGTATTAGATTCTTCGGTTTGAAATTGATGCGCATGAAATTTTTGGATAATGACCGCCATTGTGTGGCTGCGATGGCGATGGCATGGCATTGTGACGCGCTCATCGTTATCATCCGCTGCGGTCATTACGCAACGGCGCGTAATGGTACAGAAGGGTGCGGCGTTTGTCGGATCGTGGGTTAATAATAATATTATTGGGTTTCAAAGATTAGGCAGTAGCAATCGATAGGGGATGATTTATCGACAAGGGCGGTTGGTAATGCCCCGGCGTCCGGCTTTCCACTCAGCAGTGGAAGCAATGTCAACCGCAGGATTGTTAGATTACCGTTATTTGATCTGGGAGTTGCTTCTCTTTGGTATCGTCATCATAAGAACTTTGATCGCATTGTACCACTAAAGATTAAAACTAGTTATACATAAAATAATAATCAACGCCTTACCAAAAATGTTAAATTTAAAAATAACATAACATTTATTATATTATTTTCGCAGAGAAAAAAAACACTGTTTTTTTTTTCAAAAAATTCAATTTTGTAGTTATTTCCGTTATTCCACTTGACTTTTTAGGTTTTTAGTCAACAGAGTGTGTCAGCCTGGATTGTCGAACCAAAGCGTGTCAAAAATATTGCCAAATGCACAATGCGCATCGTACGAGTGTGTTCACGTAATTTTTTTTTTTTTTTGGTTGAACATGTGTGGAACTATTGATATCGTCCATCTGCGTGCGCACGGTTTGTGATGTCGGACTCTTTGTCATGTTGTCATATTGCGCCCCCGCTTGGGACGTGATACATTGCCCGACGCAATTGTTGCACTTTTTTCGCACTCGCTTGTCGCGATAACAAAAATAAATACGTCGCCAAAGAAAACAGAGGCAAACGCACAAATGTTTCGCGCACGCTTGCCCAAAACATGCCAATAGCGCACGTTGGTGTTGTTTTTCGAGAAACAAAAAGCTCGCCGAAACACAAACACTGCTATACTTAATAATCTGGTGGCATCGGCGAAAACAAAGCCAAAGTTATATCGTGTGTTGCGGTGTGTTTGCTTTTTGTTTGCGAAATGGTCGCTTTTCTAACCGAAAATCGACGTTTTCGACGGCGTGATTTTTTGTGTGCCCCAAGGCGCGGGTTTGCGGAGTTTTATAATTAGAAAAACAAAATCAGCATAAAAGCGTTGAGGGAATTCTCTTATCAATGCGACATGGTCGTTAAGCTCTTGGCGCGCGTCGAAAAAATTTAATATAGCGTCGGTAAATTTTCCCCAGCGTGCTAACTGACTTCCGCTTTGGTGAGCTGCATATGAACGCCTTTCTCTTTTGCTATAGCTGAATGTGGGACTAAATATTTCATAGGGAATTAACTTAATGCCCATAAAAACTAATACGCGCGCAAAGATTTAACTTTGTTATGCACTAGTCGTCGCGTTATATTTTACAAAGTGCTGGTCCTTCAATTGCTACTGCAAGGCCCGAAAGGTATGCGCAAACAAGCGACTAAATTAGGACAATTTAAATTAAAATATGACTTTGACCTTTTAAGAAGGTTACTTTTAAAAAGATTTGCATATACTATCGAATTACGGATAATTCACACTACATTGTAGTAAAAAAAAACATAGCACTAATTAAAAGTTTCAACAATGCGATGTTTATTAATTAACGAATAAAATTATTTAATAAGTTTAGTTGGGAAATGAGTTTGACCGTTAGAACAGTTAAAACTACGTCATTTCTTTACTACGTACAGAATGGGGGCGGTTGTCTCATTATTTCCCGTAACAAAATATAAGCCGCCGGCAACATTGGTGACATCGGTAACATTGGCAACGATTCAACTCGTATCCGTCGGTGACTGACGGCCGAGACGGTCAGGAAGGGACGCACTTGGCTATACATAACGATAAACAACATAAGCCACCGCCACCGCCTTCACTGCCACTGCTGGCGGACTCATGCCAAAGGCTGATGTCGGATGGTGGTAGCTGGTGGCGTTTAGCGCTGCAGAAGTGTGAACCGAGCCAAAGCGAGGTCGAGGCAACTAATTACTCCTTCAGAATGCAAAGAGGCCATAAAGCGCGCGGCTGACAATGACAACTCGGGGAGCGAGCACAATCCATTGTTGGCAACAGGGGAAAACGCGCTCTTTTGTCATTATGCAAACACAATAGAAAAATTACTCGCGACTTTTAGCAATCCTGCTTTCCACGTGGAGCGCGTTCTTGTTTTCTAAGTAAGAGTTACTTATTTAGAAGTCAAGAAAAACAAGTTGTATCCTTTGTAACACATAACCGTCTTTATTATACTTCGTTCTAAACATTTTCTTTAAGTTTAGTTTCGTTGTGTAAACACAAATCTAATTGTGGTTCACGTTAATCATTAACATAAAACAAACACCATTTTATAGCAAATACTTATTAGGCAATTTCTCGTACACTAAATTACCTTCTCTAATGGCTCATAAACTAGGTTAGCAGCAACTTGATGGCACACCATCCAAATATTCCACATGGAGAAAATGTTCTCGGAATAGTCTCGGTTCTCTTGGCTTTATGCTCTCTTCGCATGTAACGTTTTGCAAGCTTGTGTTTTTTTTAGCGATTAGAACGTCGCAATTCTCAATCGAATTTTGCTTATCCGCGTAAAACGAACGTAAAACAACTCCTTCTCTGCCGCGCCGCGCAGTTTTATTATCCACGCGCGCTGTGGCTCCCGATGCGAGTGGGTAATTTTCAATAATATCCTTCTGACGCGTGTGTGTACATCATTGCCTCTCGAAAACGGCCTCTCGCCTACAAACCCCTACCGACTGTCGACGATTATTGCGCGCGAATGGCAGAAACGTTCTTCCTCTGCTTTCCATTCCTGCTTTTTCCCTCGCGTTTCTTCCATTCCACGACGTCGCGCGTCGGTTACGCAGCGCTCCGGCAAGACGTACTGCATTTCTGCACAAAATGTATAACGTTCGGTCGTTTACAAGTCATAAAGTTTAACGCGCGATATTTTCACATAAATTTGTTTTAGTGCTTTCGCCGGCGCGCTGCGCTTGGCTTCGTGTTATTTTAACTACCTCCAAACTCCGAATCGCTACCGGAGTTGGTCCAGAGTCCGAAAGCCAAACCTACAGAACCTACATAAACAATAAGCGTTAGTTGTACATTATCTTGTTAAAAATGTGTAAAACCAACTCGTATAATACTCGCATGCTACAGCAAAGCAAAAACAGCAACGTTGTAGTTACAGCTTAGATCAGCAAAACGTAAACTATTTCAAATCTAGTAATTTTTCTGTTACAAAAATACTTTGTAAATTCATTCCGTTTTGTACAATTGATAAATTGATTGCTTTTTTAAGAATTGTAAATTCACGCGTGAATTGACAAGTGTTTGCAACGTAAACAATCGACACGTGAAATTTTCAGTCAACATGATTGACGGACATGTGATTGGCAGGTGTTTTCCATCTCATTTCCCAATTTTCTAGGTGACATTGCATTTTTAGCTTGTACGCTTTAGATTTTCAAGACTCAACCAAAACTATTGGATTTTTGTTTAAACCAACAAAAAATTATAAACGTATTACATTTTTATTTTAAAAAATTGAACTATAATTCAAGAAACATATATAAAGTTATAAAATTTAATTTGAAGTTTTTTGGTTAACTAAAGTTTAGTAAGTCGTTAGTTTTTTGCTACACGTCACAACGCCACAATGAATTAGTTTAATGCGGTGGCTTCGTTGAGCAGTTCAACACAGTTGTCGAAAAGTTTTGCACGTTTCTTTCAGGCGGTCTTGTTCAACTCGTTCCAAATTCGGGTTTCATTTTGCACTTCTTAACAAGGACTAAAGAACTAAGCAAAGGATAGGTCTTTTAAGTTTATTGTAATTGTCGTTTTGATTTAGCTGCCTCCCAAAGTTTATGACCAACGACCTTTAAAACTTGTGATAAAGTTTCAATGTTTTAAACTTTTTTAATGTGATAAAAAAATTGACAGAATTCAGTTATGATAAATCGAATCGGAACACAGTAAAATACAAAAGCAAATTTAATATAAAGACGGTTTAGTCTAGCTTTAGTAATAGTGGAGGTTTTTTGGTTAAAGTGGGGGTTGACTGAAATTGTTTGGAAATCTGTTGCCGCGCTGCGCGTAAATTCGTCTTTTATGTTTAATTCAAGCAAGAATAACAACCCGAAATGAAAAACGAAGAGTGCCCAAGACCGCAATTCACAGTATACGAGCTCGTGACTCGAACGCGTATTGATTATTGTTTCGACTTTACGAGTAGTGTATGTCGCAACAAAAAAGTCTATCAAAGTTTTATATGCGACGTGTTCGTATAGCAAACGAAACACAAACATGCGGCGGTTGTGTGTGAATGCACAGTCGTGGAGATGTGCATGTAAGGTAAAGTGGCGGATGGTGAAGGAGCCGGGCTAGAAAGAACGAAAACTCACAACTTTCGGGCCGCGCGCGCGCTTGCCATCATCCAACTTTTGGGGATTTATCATTCCGGCTCGGCAATCGTGCATACATGTTGCGAGTTTAAATCTAGATTCTTGCTGCCGCTTTCTTCTTTTTTGACGTTTTCTTATTTCTAGTTTTCAGTCAAAAGTTGACTTTCTTTAGACGTTAACAAAACGCACCCGGCATGAGAAAAATCATCTGTATTGGTTATATTGAAAAGTAAACTTTTTGTATCTAAATGTTTCTAAAGTTTTCTAGCAAAATTTAGCTTTTAATAAGATTTCATGATATTAAATGTTTGTTATGGGCCGATAATTTTCAAAGGGGTTAAATTATAATTACAGCAACTGATAAATTGCAAAGTAATAAATATATGTCTGGACTCACAGCGCCGATAGCCAACGAACAATTTGTAAAGCTCGCGCACGTATTATTACACTAATAGCAAAAACATTCGACCCCGAAGGCAAAGCGGAAGGATCGCTTGGTCGAAGGACTTTCATGTTTTATTAGCCACTTGTGTATTTATGTTTTACTAAATATGGGTAGATCTACTCGGAACTTTGATTAATTTGCAACATTTACATTAACGTAAACCAGTGTAACTGATATAATAATACACAAGCAAAACTAATTCCTGCTTTGGCTTTAAACAAATTAATAATGCACGATATTGTGTTTATTTTATTTTGATAAAAAGGTAAGTAGTTTTACAAACAAACGGCGTCTGTATAAAGTTCTGTGTCGTGGTATGAATAACACACGTTCACAGGGCTCAACAAGAGTCATTGTTTAATTTAGCAACAGGAGTGAGAGCAGCAAAGAAGCGAAGGCGGTTGACTAGCCGCTTGTTCGTAAATATACGAACGGCGGTGGAGCGCGTCGATCGGAATACAAAATTTCCTAATTCGACCGCAACTTACAGTAGGTCCGGCGTCGTAACATACATACGTGCTGGGGTGCGGTAGGTGCGCGAAGGAAACGAGTGCGGGATTGAAAGGAGTCGGTATTGTCCTCAACACAATGGGCCGTGGAGGCGGATTATCCAGCACGCAAACGACCGACACGTAATCCCGCCACAAGAAACGTGCGCATGATGTGTATGGACCTAATACCCGCTCCAAGCCACCACATCACCTCCACCAACTCCACTGAAGGCTTCAACCTTTTACTTGGAAGTTTCATGCTGTGAGGTGGAATTTTGTCCAGACAGTAAAAGATTTGAAAAAATTCGTTTTTTATTTATTTCAATTGGCTTGATTTTTTTGGTGGTAATTTCGGGTATTCTGGCTATGTGATTTGAAGACATTGTCCCAAACTTAGTTCAACAACAAAGCGTTTTGTAGGACCGTTTGGGCTGTAATATCGTTAGGTCGTTAAGTTAATAGGAATGCGAGGTGGGCTCATATTCGACCGCGCGTTTCTCGAAGGCACCTGATCGTTAACGTATCCTCTTAATTGCACCACAGCGTGTGCGCGCGTGACGTAGAAACACCGCCCCAGTTCCAAAAACCTTAGAACCCACAGCGGTACCACCAGCATTACAAGCCGAAAACCCAAAGAGACACTCCCTGGCGTTATTGCCAATCTGCCTGCGCACTAACTGCCTCATAACGATAGTCGGGGTGCTCAGGTGAAGAGGCCGGGGACGCGCAATGACCTGTTATATTGCTTCAAAGTTACCCGAAGACGACATAAACGAGAAAAAAATCACTCGTCGAATTCAAATTAGCGGAATCGGTTGGCTTGAACGACGAGGCGCGACGGCAATTATTTAGCAATCGAAGTAATGGCAATCCACTTCGATTGGCCCTTTATTATCAAAGGCCGTGCGCGGCTGGCGTCGATTAAGCAGCAGCTGTTATTACGATTGCAAATCAAACAGCGCGCGAACCACTCGCGACTCGCTGGAGCATTGTAATTAGTTGCTGAATGTCGAACTACAATAGCGTCTGTGCCAAGGGTATTCACGGAAATTCGAAGAAAGGAGTGTGAGATCTCAAGTCTAGGTTATGTTCAAAGCGGAAACGAAGACCCGATCTTGGCTTTGTGTCATAGCATAAGAAAAGTTTAGCTTACATTTTCACAGTTTGTATTTATTTACAAAAAGTACAGTTATTTATGATTCTCTCCAATTTAGTATCTGGCTAATAGAGACATTTCGGTTATAAAAATAATTTGATTTAAGCTTCTAAAGCTTTTCATCATATACAACAGTCTACTCTGACATTGTAAGTTACTTCTTCAATATAGGTAACTCAAGTATGCCAGTCTCTTATGGTTTAAGTCAAGTCGGTGAGTCTTTCAGTTTGCCCGTCGTCCTCCAAGTGATGATGCAGTGTAGAGTGGCTTATTAATATTCATACGGTCTTTCTGGCTTGCGCAGTCTAATGAATCAGTCTTGTGGAACGCTGCCGTTCTGGCGAGCGCATCCCACCAGGGCTGTATATAAATTTCAATTTTATACTTCAACAAGGAAAATTTATTGTGATTCGGCGAGATATTGGTCTTATATTGGACTTGTGTTGAGGCGTTCCATTCTTCTCGAGCAAGTACTACTAAAGAACACGTTCGGGTGCTCTGGCGTACAAAAATCCCTTGACTTAAAAATCAACCAAAAATAAATGCAAAAGAAATAAAAATAAAACTTTAAGAAAGCGTTTATAACAAAACCTTTAAAGAATAGCTAGCTAATTGATCGCTGGTAAGACAATCAATTTTAATTATATTTTAACGCAAATTTGCAGTTAACGTCTTTTGTCTTAAGTCTTAAGTGACTAAATAATTTATAACCAGGCATATTTATCAAAAGTTAAACTTATAAATTGGAATTAAAATCCGGTGTTTTAAAGTCAAACATAGGCAGTTTCTTGATGGTATTTGATGGTGCTGATAACTTGAATGCTTACCAGATATCTTAACAACTTACTGCCTTACTGAGGTTCTTTGGTGAGTAAAGCCATAATCGTTGGCATGTCGGTTAGCTCCAGCGCTGTAACGATCGAGGTTATCAATTGATAACTTATCTCGAAACAAATTAGTTTCAGCACCTAAGAGCCTGATAATGGTTCTATAAAAGTGTATTAAACAAGACCGCATTAAGAGCTTTGAGAGGTAGCTTAATCTAACACCAGGAATTGTCGCCAATGCAGCGAAAGAGAGAAAACCTGTTTTCTGCAAATTCATGTGCCTTTTTAGCAAACAGTATATATAGGGATGCAAGACTCGCAGGACGAAGGGAATAGTAAGCAGAGCGTAAAGCGGACTCGAAGGACGCGCGGAACGATAACAGCGCTCTGATTGCTCCCAGGGCGTGGATGCCACGTACTAAATTCAGTTTAAAATGTCGCGATAACGATAAGTTAATTTAACTCTTTTGCACTCAACAATTTAATATTTTAGTACAAATTTAAATTACCCGGACGTTCACGGATGACAAACTAATGTACAATGTTAAACAAACAGTTCACATTTCAATTGATGCAATAAAACTATTTCGAAACATTGAATAGTGAAAATCGTAATTATTTTTTGTGTGTTGAGTAAATATAAGAATAGAGTGGCTTTCACAAATGTACAATCATCCATCATGGATAGTCACCATTAGTGGGTGTTATACAAGAAGCGCGTGTATTGAATGCGAGTGAATGTAAAATGTTCGCAATGGCCAACAAATAGCGAAAAAGCAATTTATATGTTAAAAGGAACCCGCCGATCCGATCGCCATGTCCGAAATTTGCGTGGCACTGGTCTGTGTGTTTTACATGTTAATTGGCCGTCATATTGTGTTCAATGTCCTGCATTGACAATACAAATTTATCGATTGGATGCTGGCGTTTAATTGAATTTTTAATTGAATTACTTGGCTCGCATATGCAGTAACCCCACATAAACTTTTTAGCTACAGAGTGCCATTGCCGGTTAAACACAGAGTTTTATTCTCAATATTTTTAAATTACGTTAGAAAAAGTTCTTAACAAAAAACATAAGATAATTTAACATAATAAAAAAAATAACAATTTGGTTTATTAGTTTTATAATATATATTAAACAATAAGTAAATATAAATTACAGAAAAGATTAAAAGTAGATAGCAATTAATAGGTTTGTTTAGTTTTAAGTTAAAAACCTACGACATACGGTCAGTAAGTTAGAAAGGAAATTCTTCAGTATAAAACACAACAGGGAAGAAATAATCTTAACCTGCGGAGCTTTTGCCAAACACCGCAAAACGAAATCAGTGTCTAGCAACTCTGCGGATAACCGTACACAAAAAGTCTGAGAACCAAGCCCGCGCGCGCGAAGAATAAAAAACAAACAAGCTGGAGATGTTCTCCAGCAACGAGGAACCTAAGTGCACCCTTTAAGTTCGAAGTAAACTCGTTGAACTTTTACGCGGCGCGTTTGCTTAGATGTGCCCGCGAGGTGTTTCGGTGGCGCACTTAAAACTCAAGTTTCTGCTGTTGCCTACACGTACGTACCCCTTTCTAAGGCCTTCAAGCATCACCCCGCACTTTCTGTTGATGTTAAAACCCAGATCGACCATCTGATATTCATTGTATAGGTAAAGTCAGCTCAATATTGTGTTTGGATGTCTGGCAAATAAAAGCCACAGTCCAAAAATTGTAAACAAAATAAACAAAGTGAGCTATTGACGAGGGTAAAAAAAAGCATCAATTAAAGGTTAGGTTAGGTAAGGTTTAGTAACACTTAGAGTGTTTTCTTAAAGTTCGATCTCCTTGCGCAAAGTTTACCTCAATCAATCTTTTCTTCTTGTTGCCGGTTAAAATACGGTTTGCTTTAGAAACTGTTAACAAGTATAACTCAATTGGAGGGAGCCTTATCGAGTTTTAAATCAAACAATAACAATTAACATAAATCGTGCTCTACACGAGATACACCAGTAGGGTGAGAATATGTAAGATTGTAAGAAAATTTAAATTATAAGAAAAGCGGAAACAATAGAAATCAAATAAACTGAATAAAAATTGATAACGTGTATAAAATATAGTTTCCGGTAGGTAAAGCGTTCAATAATATGAATTCAGTACATTTTATGAGCCTAACCTAACCAAGTCACGTTCAAACGTACTCGTTGAATAACGCAATTTCACTACTGAATACATTATCGAATGGGAAATGCTCGCCACGAGCAAAAAAGAGTCGAGATTTTCTCAATACACGCTCTCGCCGCTATTCCGAGCAACATTTTTCTATTTTATCGCCGCGGCTCGGCTCGGAGTTTCAGCGCTCGCTAATAATTGCGATTTATAAATTTCCAAAGGCGTAGAACGCTAGAAGCCTGAATCTTTGGCTTAGCAGGTTTAATACTTTTACGCCGTAACGTTTCCAATCTTCGTAATGAAGTTTATCTTTCCTACCTTTTTCGATACTAACGGCCTGGCTATACTTTCCAACAGCTCGGTAAATACTAGCGGAAGGTATAAATCCGGTGAATCGCGGCTGTCCTTTAATTCTTTTTTAATTCATCTTTAATTATCGGATATATTTATCAAGTTTTCCCGATTTGATTGAGTTATTTATGAGAACGAGCCTGGCGTGAAAGCACCAAAGAGCTTTTTGAAAAGGGATTGTACCAGAGAGTGTTTGATTAGTATTAAAAGTAAGTTAAACGGTTTGGGAAACGAGGATGGTAATTAAGCGCGCGCACGCGATTTGCAATTAATGGCGCCGACGTGATTACAGGAGGTAACCATGGAAGTTCTCTCCTTTTATTATGGTGGAATGAGTTGAAAACCAAAAACAACTTTTAGAACTTTATACTTACAATTCGTTGGTCTTGAGTTTAACTAGCGATATTTTCTTGTAGTTGACCATCAAAGGTTGGGTTCAAACTAATTGTACAACATTCACTAAAACCATCAAAGGTCTAACGTCTAACAAATAAACTCAACTATATAAAGTCAACCTTAATAATATGATAGCAACCAAAAGTTTCTATCAAGATCATAGGCGCAAGGACCTAGAATTCTTGGTTTGGTTTGGTTTGGCATCTGGGTCCAGTTTTGGGGGAGATGAGATTGTTGTGCGTACTTAACTTAAAAGCCTTCGGTTTGTTGGTGTCCAACGTCGGTCAGGCAGGTCCGATGTGCTGGCCCGTGCCTTGCGGTTATGCGATTCATGACGGAGCGCCTAATGGACAGCCAACCGCAGGATATCGATCCGCGCTCCAATGAGTTTAATTAAAACGCGCACGGTGCGACGCCGACGCCTCCGGGCGTATGGTGCGATTTCGGTCAATGTAATAAATATGTTCAACCACAGGACATCCACTCAGGACGACTCATCCTGAGCGCACACCAAGAAGGACGGATGAAGATGAGGATTGTTGTGCAACATCTTAACACACATTTGAAAGGGAAACCCTTACACTTAACCTCGTACAAGTACATTTAATTAGTGATAATGACCAAAGTTAAATAAACACTATTATTGCAACATAAACTTAGCATTAAAATAAGAAAATTTCGTATTGTTGAAAATAAGATTAGTCATTCCGGAACTTTGAACAACTATTTGGTTCAATAATCATAAATTCAGATAGTGAAAATATCAAAATCGATTCCTAATGCCTGACAACCAGCGATAATGCCAATGGCTTTTCATCTCACCGCAGGAATTAACTGAGAAGACTTGCGTAAGTATTTTTATGGGCGCGACGAGACGACAGGATTATTAAATCCTCGGCAAGTCAATTGGGCTTTTATTATATCCATCCAGTAAACGTGAAAGCGGTGAAAGCAGAAAAAACCGACCTAATGCCTCACGACTCAACTCTTCTTCATGGTTTCAACTAACATTTTGGGGGATACGCCTAAACCGTTGAAAGAAGTTTTCCAAAAAAAAGATGAAGAAGTTTGCGTGGCTAAAGTTTCAAAGCAAAAAATTGACTTTGTGCCTCATCCAAAATGCGAAAATAAAACTTTCATCCATCAAAATGTGTGATCCGGGTCGGCAACCACCACGACACAACCACGCCACGCACAATGGCGGCGACGGCAGCAAACGATCGATTATTTAAAATACAAATCGTGCGTCAAAATAACAACAATAGGTTAGCGCGTGACACGAAAGCGTTTCATCGCTTCATGATTCAAGGCTCGACGATGCGTGGTCTTTCAAAATAATTTCAAACATGGCAGCTATCGGTGTGGTTGTGGAAGCGGATTATTTGTCAATATCGGATGGGCGCACTAATCGTGACCCGTGTCTATTAATTACCCGACAACTCGTGGGAAATGTTGATAAATTACAGTTTAACCCCTCACTCAATTCCCCATTCACCTCGCCGCCCACCGTTATTTTCATGTGTAATCGATTCATTAAAACTTACTTTCTAACATTTAACAAACCACACAGAGCGGTTGCGTGTTTTTGCGCCCGACCCGAAAACTAAACGACTTTACGATTTCTGTGACCTTTTTGCGCTCATCTGCGAAGCGTTAACGTTGTCATTAAACATTCAAGCGGGCGAATCTTTATGGCAACGATGATCGCGTCATAATCGTCGCATCCCGGCTTCACGACCGACACTGACAACGCCAACGTCGGTTCGGAACGTTAGCGAAATGGAAAATTGTTATAACGTTATGCTACAGACTGGTATAGATATAGAGATACACCCGGGTTAAAACTGAAACGCACACAACAAACAACATCACAACAAATACACGCGTTGCCTCGCGGGCAATACAGAACGACTAGGGCGCGCTCGTTTTTTATTCATTCTGTTTTATTGGCGTCAACCACAAAAGGATCCTGACCGTAATTAAATTTCCCACAACGAACTGTGAGCCAACGAGACCGCACACAATGTTCCCAACCAAAAGCAAAATTTTATCATCAAAACTGTAGGTGTGTGCGGGTGATTGTAGAAATAAAGCAATCCTTATTTTTGCAAACAAGCTCCTTTTTAACGCTCACAATTTATGATGTTCGAGCCGCTGTCAAAATGTGAGTGCAAAATTTACGTTTAATGCCAAGCAAAAGCTCGTTAAGAGGGATGTTAAGGATGTAGTTTTGTTTGATGAAGTATTCATGTCAGAATTAAGGTTGAAAAGTGAATATCCGCAATGAAGTAGCGAGAAGCTCATACTTATACATGCTCCATATAAAGTACCTTCATGTAGAGTTTTCGGAAAGACCAAACATAACCTTTCCCTCTAGTTTTAGTCCTAGTCATGTAGGTATGTAATCAGTTACAACTCCGATAGCCTTCGTTAGGCGTTGGGCCCCACAGCCCGCTCTGCTTGTACTTTTCGCTGCGGACTAAATTCGCTCTGCTCGTTCGCTTCGAATGCCAATTTACGCTTTGGAGCTTTCGGAGAAAAGCATGAGCCTTGAGCTTTCTACTGCCGACCCGCCTACTGCTTAAATGCTTTCAATGCGTCGATATAAACCGTTTAATACACTTAAATTAGATTTAGCATCGCATTAACCGACCATTCAGCAGCCTCCGGAAGCATTCGGCTATATATCCGACTGTATTAATTTTCAACCGCCACGCGGAAATTATTAAGCGGCATACATTAATACTTCCTATATTCGGAATCGGCGCTGCCTAGCTTAGGTAACCAACCCTTTCGCCAACGCCTTCAATACCGTCTGCATTCGACGTTAACGTCATAGTCCGGGCGTTTGAAGATTATGTCGGTTTCAATGATCCGTCTATTCTCATTTTGTATCTCATATCTAGTGCTGGTCGGTCCGATGGGGAAACCTACACCTCGCCATTTATCCACCTATATTTTAGCTGCAATATTTTAGGTTATGTATAACACGGCTAGTAATATCGTAGATATTCCCAAAACCAATTCGTTCAAGCGCATGGCAACCATACGGAAAATTTTCAATTGTTAATTTTTTTTTTAACAAAAAGACACTTTAATTTTTACGTATTATTTTTCACTAAAATACAAAAAATTTGAATATTTTTGATGTAAAATGGGAAATGTGCATTTGAACGGTAAAGTGCCTCATTCTTACGATATCCAGACTGAAGATTCAATAGAGCACTCGAACGTCCCTTTACAAGCTTTCTACAATTCCGGACATTTTCTGCTTTTTCCTTTTTGCGCTGACTCTCAATTGTAATATTTAGTATTCTGCAATACACCGGAGACTATTTATTTTGATATAAATACTCTTCCACTGGCAGAAAAAGAATTTATTTATCTTTAGTGAAAACAGATGAAAATATTGCTAGCATTTTTAATATTTTACTTTAAGTTTATGTCACATTACAAGCTTTTATTAGAAGCTTAGAAAAGTAATAAAGTAGTGACTAATAATTAAACTTTCATTATTATATTCAATATAAACAAAATTAAATGGTTTGTGTAATTTATATTTGAATGAAAGAACAAGTTGGGAATATAAATATTAATACTAAGAGGACAATACATTTTTTGTTAGTTTTATTTATAAACGCAAAAAACAGCAAAGAATATCTCGAGAATAACAAAATTGAGATAATCGGAAACTCAAGAAACTTCCTCAACAAAATACGAGCAATAAGTAAGTACTAACACACGAAGGCAAGAGAAACAGGATGTGTGTAACGCAAAAACATATTCTGGTCTTATATTCTCTTGCAAGGAGAAGCAGAGCAGAAATTCTCGAATTACCTGCACTGCGGTCAAACGACACAATAAATGAACGGAATACGAGCCTCGAATGATATAAAATATTTATCAGATTACGGTTGTTGTAGAATCCTACGTTTTTTAGAAATTTATACGAAAACATACAGAACGAACAAAAAAATCATTTTTTTAAATTTAATTTGAGAATTGTATATTTTATTTTAAATAAAATTCTTGTTTTTTGAGTTTGTTAATAAAAAAAGTAATTAATTTAAAAAGTTTGTCAGAATTATGTATTTGGTGATCATTTTATTTAAGCAGCTTTAACGCGTTCGATCTAAATGGAGATTTATCACCGAGGTGGGCAAACGTGCAACTTTTATAGTTTTTCTTTTACTGCCATCCGGGTTACAACCAAGCGGCAGTGATCATAAATTTCCCAACCGTGCGCCTTTCATCGAAAGATGCATTTAATACCGTTTTTCCTATATTACAACATACGCTTTATATTGAAGACTGGACACTACAATATCATATTTTATGATATTACCAATCAAATTTAAATTTTTTTTTTAAAAACTCGGAATTTCAGTATCAAGTTTACTCAAATCGTTAAACACATGTACTGTTTGTGCTCATCCCTGGCTTAAATGTAACACCTTAAATTTATTACTTACAAACAACTTGGTTAATTGTAGGTGAATGAGGTGGAAACGGTGAAAACTCGTCGGCAACCATTATTAATTATTTATAATTGCGCATGTTGCACGCTACAAGCAACGTTGAGTGCTAGCTGCCTGACGGGGAAAATGAACGACGGCGTCGTGTTTGCCAACGCCATGTTCATTACGCCGACGTGTCCCGCTTATGGCGCAATAATAACGCGCAAAAACATCAACATCGAAATTACGAAATCATAACCTATCCGGGACGCCAGCGTTTGGTGCATAATTTATCGGGTGCCGTCAACTCTGCAGAATTCGAATCCAAATACAAAATTCGAATTGTCAACGGGCAGAGAACGAGTAAATGTGCAACTCCGACAATTCGTAATATGCTTGGAATGACAAAGGTGACTGCAATAACAACTACGTTTAATTATAATTTGAACTATGCAAGTTCGCAGTTAGGTTTGCTCATGCAATTTAGTTATCGTCATTTTGCATTAACACAAATCGAAAAAACGTTGAAGAATTTATTTTGAGCGCCCAATCGATTCGGCTCATTTCCATAGACGCTTGTTCGATGATTTATTGCTTGCTTTTTTATTCGGTAAATATGTACATTTTGTTTCCGACTGTTCGGCAATACAATTTATTTTTACATTTTTTTATGCGTCACACCATTCCACATTGTTCGTTATTCACGCTGTGAGTTGATAAAGCTTCCACCTTGCAACATGCGGCTATTGTTGCTAACGAATCATTTATATTCGTGTAGTCCGAAAAACTCACTCAAAAGTGTTTTTTATTTCGATAAAAAATGAATTGTACTTTAATCGAATTTAAGTTTAAACCACAAAACAATTTAAAACAAAAATTAAATATTAGCTTCCGTTCATTGTTTTCCATTGTTTTCAATACTCGGCTTAAAGGGAAGTTTAGAGTGTATTGAAAAACAAACAAATATAACTTTGATAACAGTTTGAATGTAGTGTGGAAAAGTTTATGCCAAAGTGGTTTCAACAAGCCAAAGTCACGTATAGAACGTTTTGAGATGTGAAATGTTGGCGGCCTGCAAGTCACGTACACTTTCAGTGGATCTGTTACAATTAATAAATTTCTATTAAAATTAAGCATAAATAACAATTAAATTTTAGTGCGTTTCTATTTAAATTTGAAATAATTTTATGAGTTGTTTTATCGCAAGTTTTTTCGGGTTTAATATTCGATACAACATAAGAACATGATGTCCTACAAGCTTGCTTGACCAGAAGGGTACGTGTGTCTGCAGCATGCACGTAGAAACGTCATTAATCCTCCGGTTCTTCCTGACCTCCTTAAAGGAACGTCTGCAGGAACATAAATCTACCGCAGGGCCAGCGCGAAAAAACCTCCGTCCGGGCATTATTCCGGCGTCCTTGGCGTCTTTACCCTCTTTTCCTCTAACCACTACCACACACTATCTTCAATGTAGAATTGTAAGAACGACTAGAGTAGAGAAGCATCCCGAGCACGCAAACAGATAACCGGACAGTCGGGACAAACAGTCAAAGTTAACTTTTCACGTGCACGGTGACTAATGCGCTCTATTCGCTAGCCGTCATGAAGTTCCATTTGCCACCTCCAGCAAACCCAACCCAATCCTCATTAGTCGCTTTCTTGCGTGAGCTAATATACTCCAAGACGTGACGATTCAATTTTGTTATTTTAAAGTCTTTTCATCGCTTGTTTAAAATTTAAAAATTATTTATGTTGGTTAAGTATGAAACTAAGCAAACAAACCCAAAACATGATAGTGGTTTTGATCCGTACTTAACTTGTTGTTTAAATAAGAAACGCGTTTCTAGATAGAAGGAAGTTGTGTTCATTTTGTGGTTTCTATAAGTCGCTTTTTGTCTTCTTCGTTAACACGAGTAGAGTGTGTTGGCTGCTGCATTGTGTGCTTGCACCCTGCGTGAGGTTGTTGAGTGTAAGAGTGTTGCTTGCTTGCTATCTGAACGCAAAACGTCCATCTTCCGTTTACTTTAGGTCTTAAAGTACTTAGTCAGAACTTCCTTAGGGCGTTAATACCGTTATTATTTAGTCTAGATTGCGTGCGGGGAGGAAGACCACCCGCCATGCTCAGCGCAACCATGAAACCAAGTAATTTTCCGTCGCGCTGCGTGAGTCGGAATCAGAGATTTTGGGGACGCGGGCAACTGTAATAACAAACCGCCTAGTTCTACCATAAACCGGGGTAGGAGGATACAAAAAATAGTAAAATCTGGTTTTAATCTAAAATTTGTTTCTAATTTGCAAATGTTTACTTAATTACATTTACATTTAAATTGCAAATTAGAAAATGTTATACGTTTTTTTTTTCAAAAAAAAAAACTATTCTAGGTGATTTTAAATGACACAAAGGTAATTTTTATATTCCCCTATGACCGTATCAAAATTACAAATGATCCAGCATACACTAAAAAATATTTTTTATAACTAAAATTTTTCATGGAAAAAAAAAATTTATAATAAAAACAAATTTCACTTTTATCCTTATTATTTTCATATTGTTATTTTATTATTTTGTTAATATTGTATGGTTTTAACTTTTAGAAAATTCCCATTGCATTCTACGCCCTTCTCACTAATGAATATAAATCGTTTCGACGGTAGAGCGCGTTAGGCACAAAATGCTTTATTGCCAAAGCGGTTAGTTTTCTTTTCTTGCATCCTAAAAATCCCCACATCTCTGCCTCCCTTGGGCACAGCGTGCACTCGATTTTCTATTCTCTCGTGTTTTCTTTTTGGCTCTCGCTAGCTGTCGAGCCGAATGTTGAAAGTCATCCGACTAAAGGGATGAATGTATGAATGGCGCGTGAATAGTGAGTTGAAGGTGAAGGCGCAAAACGAAAAATATCTCCCTCGAGCTTTGGCCTCGGTTTACCCATCCCATCTGACGGCGGCGGCTGCTGTGTACCCAGCCAATAAAAAAACTTTCAAATTCCAAATCAAACACGACTCGACTTTGGAGTGAGTTAAAGTCAAACAAGAACATCTCCACAAATAAATCTTTTAAACAAATTTAAATCGTTCCAACACTTGTAAGTAGTTTTTAAAGACCTGCATATTAATTTATAGGCAAACAACGCCAACATTGGGAACTGTTTGAACATGTACGAGTAAGTGGCTTTGATTAGTGAGCATCAGCTTTGACTGGTACAGGCACTACGAAGGGTATTTGCATTAGAGATCCGATTTGCATAATTTGTGTTATCTAATCGATGGGTTTCATGGCATTAGAGTGTTAGTCGCTTACAATTCACGGACGACACGCATCATCGTACGTGCCAATTGAGTATAATGACATAATTTGAATACACTAACATATGTCTTGTTTAGTTCCATTTAGTTTCCATTTAGTCTTAAAATATTAATTTTATTTCATAAGTTATTTAAAGAAATTTTATTAGATTTTTAATTTTGATAAAAAAATTATATGCCTAATAAATTTGAAGCTTTTACGATGCGATTCTTTGGTCGAAGAAACAATTTCCAGACCATACCCGGATTTTTCCGTCACAGTCCGTTGATTCGTTCAAGTTAAATTAAAAAGACTTTATCTTTAAAACGCAAAGACGTGCACGTAATATTAGATTAGACGTCTTTGGTTTTTACTATTTAAATTCTTCAAAGTACGCAGATTGCCAGACAAAAAAACAAAAACTCACTTAGCGTAAGAATTTTTTACGGACGCCTAGCGATATGGTTGCGAATTAATTTATTGCCTTTTCAATGTCTGAAATTTCACGTCTAAAATTGTAACAAAAAATTAATTTTTTGAGTGTGGGGTTAAAAAATCCCCGGCTAGCATGCAACATTTATCACGTACATAACCTTAGAAGATTTTCCTGCATTAAATGTTAATTCTGTTATATTACACAGTGGCGTCGGAATACACTTTATGGTCCTACACGCGGAAAGCTTTCAAAGTCGCACATACGAAAGGTCGACACATCCACGCATTCACACAAAACCCGGTCGTAATTATTAATCCCTTACGATTCTAATTTAATGCCGGAAACTTCGACGTAGAACAACTTTGCGAATTATCTCCGGAGATTTTCGAATTTAGCCGAGTTTAGTTGGATTTCAACTAAATTAGGTTACAAATACCTTGAGAAACAAACCCGCAACATTTTTGTTTGT
The DNA here is from genome assembly GCA_030264155.1 of Atheta pasadenae. Classification (NCBI taxonomy): domain Eukaryota; kingdom Metazoa; phylum Arthropoda; class Insecta; order Coleoptera; family Staphylinidae; genus Atheta; species Atheta pasadenae. The sequence continues at coordinate 41,316 of JARJDS010015731.1, read as the reverse complement.
AAAGATGATCATTTTTTAATTTTTTTTATTTTCCATTAGAGACATATCTTTAACTTGGCAGTAGATAGATGACGCTGTCCGCGCTATGAAGCATTAGTTTTTAGTCCGTTGCGCGCCGTGGCCGCTCCGGAAAAATGATTTATTTGCGAAATCCAACGCGTTTCAGCCTCCAACCGCTCTGTAAGCCGCGGCAATGAACGACGAAGTGCGAACAGTTTTGCTATACAGCCAGGCCAACATAATTCCAACGCTTCACAACGCTTTGGTAAAATAGCGTGTGTGCCCGGCGCATCCACACACATAATTTATACGTAATGCGTGCGACGTGCGCGTGCGAGTATTGCAGCCGCTATAATTTTACTCAACGGCGCTACATGCCACCATCGCCGTCACAACGGCGGTAATCTTCAGCGGGTTCTTTCAACTCGCTTCTTTTACGGATAAACTCCTACATCATCATTACGCGCGCTATTTTTGATATAATCTGACCGCTCAGACAAAAGTTGCATTAGCATTACTAAAACTATGATAAAAGAAATGTGGCGGTTTTAGTTTTGAAATATTGTATTTGTTTGTTACATATTTAGTAAATTAAATAAATGGTAATGTTTTTGTGTGTTTTGGGTAGAGATTTGGGCAATTAGCAGCAGAAATGTGTCAATAGTTTTTGACAAAGGGTTGTGTTTAGGCGTAGAACAATTGCGTGACAAATGCCATTAAGAACTTCATCAACTACGCGACGCTGACGCTGAAATTGGGCGCAAAGTCAAATGATAAATACCCATTCGGATATGAAAAACACATTAAGCGGAGTGGAGTGTTTCATTGTTTTGTGGTGATTATTACAAAACGTTGAAACAATAAATGGCAAACAATTTTTACAGTCATTCAACAAACAACTTTAGTAATTACCCACAAAACTTTACTCCAACAATTACAATTTGCGTATAAATTATATAATAGCAGTTGACATTTTAAAGTTAAAATTAAATTTGTTATTGTTCAGTTATAAAAATACCAAATACAGTTATTTTTATGTATAAAAATAACCAAACTTTAACAGACACCAGTTAAATTTGTTTGGTAAGATTCTAAAATCAGGTAAGTATTTTTGCTCTTATTTGTATTCCTGCTGCCAAAGTAGCATCTTAAAGTTGAATTGTGCAGTCGTACAAAGATGCAGAATCTTAATGCTACTTACTAACGCTCAATCTGAATAATGAATGAGGCTAGATGGTTTGCGATAAGTGTGTTTCCGTGCACGTCTGGTGCACGAATTACGCCCAACAGCTCGTAATCTGATAGTGCAAACGGCACATCCAGCTGGAAGGTAAGCCGTTCGCATGTGTGTGCCTACTTCCTGAGCATTAGGACATTACGAGCAATGGTGGTACATTCTGCCAAGAAGCGTACATTAATTTGCGAGCAATCGGCATCGAAGAGATGCTCATACGTGTTTCTCTACCGATTGTGGGATGGAAATACTTCCAAGTCTACATACGCTACATGTTTATTATGTTTGAAACCTGTAATTACCAACAAATACATAATACCTTTAGTAACTACCAGTGCAACAAGAAAATTGCATTAAAATGGCTCAATTTAGTTCCAATTTTAAAAAACAAACGCACGAGCAAAATTTAAAGCAAATATTTAAATGTTATTTAATCTTGCAATGGCTGGCCAATACCAAAAACTAAAATTGCATGCGTAATAAAGTTTTATTTATCAATCAAAATCTATGTTTTTATTTTAATAATAAAAGTAAACAGTAAACAGTAAAATACATTGGATTTATTGTAAATAGTTTATAGAAACAAAAACTAATTTTTTTTGAAAATTTGATTATTGTCAATATTGATTTTTCTGCATTGCGAATTAAGCAAGCGGATGTTCAAACGGAAACTATTGGTTTTATTTGTGTTCTGATCCAATTGCAATCGTAAAACAGAAAAATATGAATTAGGACGAGCGGGTGTCGACCCGCCCGAGAGCGACGACTTGGGCATGTTTTTGTGCAAATCATTTGGAAACTGGAGCAGCATTTCCAACGCGCGCGCGCCCGATTTATGTCTGTCGAACTGCGAACATAGTTTATTAGCATGTTTGATTTCCAACGGCAATTTTATGCAAACGGCACCAGCATAAAACTGTAACACTCATACTTAAATTCATAACGCGTTTTGTTTTCCTCATCCGCATGTATTAAATCAGTTAATAAGTTTCTGAAATAAACATTTTCTAGACATGTTCACATCTACATATTTCTATTATTTTAATTTTTAATGTACAATTGGTTATGTTTTAAATTCTGCTGTTGGTCATAAATAAAATAAACTTCATGCAGAATGTAAAGTGGTTACCAGTGTGAATATGAATGCATCATCATCGTTTTTCTGCACTGAGGCTTAATACACGTGTTGTTGAAATTGTGAAAAGGTTTAATTGAAATTGAATTTTATTACGGTTTATTGTAATCCGCTGACGTAATGAAAATTCAATAATACAGAATTTTCAATAAATTTCAATTAAAGCTTTTTTGTTGCATGATACACATGCTTTAACCAGGTATCTATATAATTGCAACAGAGTAATTAAATTATTAAATTAACTTGATTTATGACTACCCCACCAAGTTTATGCGTTAATTAATTAATACAATCAATTTAAATATTTATATCAAGTTCATTTCGCTCATATAACATTTTTTTATCGTTAAATTTATTTTTGCTTCATTACGGAACAAACAAACGAAGTCGAAGAGCATTGAGAGCTTTGATTTCTTGGACTAAAGTCCTAAAGCTGCATACGAACGTCTTCTTGGGTCTTCGAAGATCCGATTTACCCGAGAGTCCTTCTCTAGAAGGTATGCCTTCGCTGCGCTTTACGCTCTACGCTTTTCTTTTGTAAAGTTTAGGATAATCTGGTCACGTTCACGGCGCTGAATTTCAGCGTCCCGTACACGGCACAGGAGGGTGGACAGTGATTGAACTGCTTGCCTGTTTGCCTGTTCGCTTGACGAAAGTGCCGTGATATTTTATTCAACCAACTTGCAATTGGAGCCAAACCAAGTACAAGAAAGGCAAAAAATCTTTGGTAGTTGCACGCACTAAAAATCTAAAATCTAGTAAAAGTGGTAGTTTGGTTCGTAAAACGTCGTTTTGGGGTAAATTTTTTGCAATGGTCCATGAAATGTGAAATGGTTCTTAAACATCACTGCTCTAGACGACGGCAACTGTGGTGTCGGTCGTCGTCGGGGCGAAATCTAAATTTTAACGTTCCGTCTGATCGCTTCGGACACCCGTTAGGAAAAAAGATAGAAAAAAATATTCCCCAAAGACTTCAATTTGTGTCTTGTAAAAAATGTCGATTATCCATAGACTACAATTTTTATTTCTACTAACCCCTTATGACGTTTGATCGAGTTTGATCGAAGTATATATTTTTTTATATGAATTCTATTGAGTGGAGGCGCCGGGAATTTTTACCTTTTTTAGTTTTATACAAATTATAACGTAGTGGAAATTCAAAATCAAACTTTTAATCATCTACTTATTTGGGGTTTTTACGCTCCCAGTGGCGCATATCAAATTTGTCCCGTCGCACCAACCAAACGAAGTTAAATTGAAATGATGTTTTCATTTTCGGCCGCATGGTAGTCACCCACTACGGTCGAGATTCAACTACGGCACCTCATTTTCACCGGTACCGTGCGTTAAAATTGAAATCAGCCCCCAACGCAGAATCGAGTTTTTGGTGCTAGAGGGAGTGAAGGTTCGCAAAGGTGAAAATCGACTCGTTCCCGCACCGCCGGCAGCGTTGAGCAAATGAAACAGCAAATTCAAAATGGAATCACGCCGAGCTCGTGCACACACATTTTCATTAATCATTTTTGATTGTCGCAAAAGGATATTTAGATTTGGCCATGGATATTTACTTCCGGGTTATTTATTTTGTTTGTGATTGATTTGACAGTATGCAATTATTAATTCTAATAAATGTTTTTTTCAAATGAACAAAAAAATAAAATCTACGCGTAGGTATATTTTTTTTACCTTTAAGGACTTTGGTAATTCCTTGGGGTATATTTTACCTTGTCCCCAATTCAATCGCTGTATTGCCGAGTTGGTCAAATTGAAATGTCCCAATCACTGACCGTTTTTTTTATTTCCTCTTTTTTCCTTTAACTTGTGTACTAAAAGTCTTTAAGCTCTTAAAGTCTAAAGCCTTGCTCAATTTAAGTAAAACTCCCTTTGAACTACATTTTTTCTTTGTACACTTTAGTGATTCTATCATTTGTACGTTTGCGTTTTTTTAAATTTTATTTCCCGTATTTTGTGAATTGTGCTTTGAGCTGAGCGTTTATTTTCCGGCGTGGAATTAAAAACGATCCGATATTAAAATTTAATCTAAACGAGCGACTTTAAACTGCGTATTTATCTTTAGAGAAAGCGTCGAGTTGAGATTCGTACGGTCTTAGCATCGGCGACAGATACAAATAGAGCGTTATATCTCTTTAGCCGAATAACAATTTAAAAAATGAGTCCGTTTTCAGTCAAATTGAAATAAGGCGAGCGGAACATCCGTTTCCAGCCTCTTCGACTAAGACTTTTCCGACGCCAAAGGCAAGGCCAGACAGACATATTACAGGTCGAAAGTAAGAGACGAAGGTTGTTGTTACTCACCCAGAATGGCACGAGGCAAGCGGAATAATACATAAATTGTGTGCACTTAACATTTCCCTGCTAGATGGAAAACATTTGCAATATTCGTCAGCAGAGAAAAAAATTATTAAAAATTAAAACGTACGCTATATTAAAAATTCTGTATGCATTTTTACATTTGTTGCAATTATTATGCAAAATCTACTTCTCATTTCGTTTTTACATTTTTTATAAATGATATAGTTTGCTATCAAATTTACCGACGGCGAGGTCACGCCTGAGTCGTGTGCGCGTGAAACTGCAAAACTACGACGATTGCGGTCGAGAACAACTGCAACTCCGGAAAATGGAGATAAAGATGAAGACACGGGAAATACGAGCGTGCGTGCATGCAAGATGTGCACGCGAGACTTAGGTAGATCTCAGGCGGAGCGGAAATCTGCCACCAACCAGCCGGTGTTACGGCGCGTCGCCTTAATTATGCAAAACCGTACGCTGATGTTTCCATCACTTATTTACCAAACAGACGTGTCAACCAGCCGCGTATGGAAAATCGTGAGCGCGCCCTCGTTATTTATTAAACGTCAGACAGTCGTGGTGTTTCTCCGCCTCGTCGAGAACCGTAGCGACAATGTAACTGATGTTGTCGATTCATATCCGCAATGGTGAAAGACATAAACATATAACTTTTCTTGTACATACTCACTTTACTATACAAACCAAAGTAATACAAATAATTTATACATACAAACCAAACTAAATCCAACAAAATAGGAATTTAATTTCAATTTCATAGTTTTTGAATGTGGTTTAGTTTATGTATTCATATTATGTATTCAACGTAAAAAAAAACTGTAAAACATGCCTTGTCTTTGAATTTATTGTATTCGATGCGGGTGAATGGCTGCTTCGCCATGCAACACATTCAATATTTGAAGTCGAAATATGTACAGTGTTCGGTTGTACACACAAAACGTCGAATTTCTGCCCGGGTTTTCGAAACCCGCAAAATCGAGAAACAAGTCGCGCACCGATCGGATATATGTTCGACATTTTTCTTATCCGCGCTTCGAGCGTTGAAAATGCGCCACTCCAAGACCGCCCTCGACGTGTACTAAAGACGCATATGTTGCAGCGTGCGCTGAATATAAATTATTGACACATTATTATGGTCTCAGACCTAAAAATAACTTTGGCCTAAAAACTTCACCCAAAAACATCGAATATTACTATACAAACATACGAATTTCAGTTGAGTACATATATATTTATTTAATAATATTTTATTTTTATGTTGCAGTGGCATCCGGAACCTTAGTTGGCGTTGCTGATGGCAAGATGCGTTTTCCAGAAACGAGCAAGCCGGTTGTTGAACGGCCATATTTTGACGACGTTGGTCCGAGAAATGTCACCGCCGTTGTTGGGCAGTCAGCGCTCTTGCAGTGCAGAGTCAAGCATCCTGGTGAAAGGACTGTAAGTAGTTTTGCACTTTTTGCGAAAAACAATATCCGGCGAGTTATACTTGGGTCTTGGGATAACAGACCATGAAAACGAGAATTATTTGATGACGCGAATGACATGAAAACTAGAAAACTTTTTGAACTTTAACTTATTAAAGAACTATATAGTTTTGAAGTTCTCAAACATTATTTTAATAGAATATTTTAAAATAGATTTCTTTTTAATCAACACGATTTTTATTTTAGTTTCAAGTTAAGCTTTGAAATAAAATTCAACCTAAATTCTCGTTGTGTTAAAGTTGTATCTTTGGTAAAATTCACTAATCTAGTAACATCTATCGAGCACTTAATTCTAATTTACAAAATCTCTACTTCTACCCGAGGGTTTTCTCCACGCGCACGGCTTAAGTTTGTCTCCAAACAGAGACAAACGATTTGGGACTAGAACGAAACACGTTCTCTTAAGCCCGAAAACTTACGAGTTTGCATCGTCGTTTCTGTTTTCCAAACAGCAAATGTTTATATCCTCCCATTGCTTTTGGACTGGAACTCTTTTTTCGAATTCCGCGCATAAAGTACTAAATTTATGCGCGCACTTTTGTGCCCCAGCGCTGCATTTTATGCACCCGCACTAAGGTAGTTTATATGCAGCGACGGTTGATTAAACTTGAAATTGTTTTTGAACGGACAATAAAATAGAAGAGTTGAAACCAAAAAAAGTTTAATTTAATTTTTACGATTATATTTTATTTCTCGACATAAAAAATTAGAATGATTGTTTCAAAAAAATGTAGACATTGCTTATATATTGCGACAAAAAACCGACGCCAAACACTTTTTCTTGTAATTATTTGAGCGTATGAAGACTGATTGTATTTTTTGCTTGAACGAAAAGTAAAAACTAATCCCATTTGGCAATTAGTCGTGTCTCTGTCTCGTTCGAGGCGGTGGTAAATTGATGGCCTCCATAAAACGGATGAATTGTCGTTCTGCGACCATGTACGTAATCGTGCGTTGGCTCCATACGTTTTCGCATCGGTTTTTGGTATAGAATAGATCTCGTTGGAATATATTTGCGAGCGGCGTAGACTCAAGATCTCTCTCCAAAGTCGGGGGTTGTAGTCGTTGTGTTCATACTGCACGCGCAGTCAAGTCGGCGACGGTGGCGGCGGTGGCCCGTTCTATATTTTATTGAAACCATAAAAAAATTTAATACGAGATTCTGCGCCCCGAGGTGGATTTTTATGCGCGTGGAATAGCGCCTTAAATTCGGATCGCTCGGGTGTGGAATTCGGTGGTATAAACCTTCGAGGCGACGTTTATTGGGAGGGCATTAGTAAAGTATGTAAAGTCATCCCGCGAGGATTTTTATACCCGCCCGACTATTTTATATGGAAATATGAAGAAGTTCGTTCGGAAGTATGCGGGCTCGAATTGCAGACCGCCTGCTGGCGAGCGATATTCAATTCGGCACAATTTACAATTTTAGACGACACCGTGCGCCAACTTTTATAATTGCTACCCTCTGGCTGTATGCACAATATGAGTTTGTAAATCGATACAAATTTGTTGCTTTAATTGCTTTTAAACACAACTAGTCCATGAAAATGAAGTAACATGGGTGAACCATAATTATTTCAATTAAAAGTTTTGGAATTTTTAACATTTTTTTTGGAAATTTATAATTTAGAACCTTCTCAGAATTAAAAAACAACAAGACTAACTTTAGCGATTTGCCGTTAACATAAAATTTACCACGTTAAAAAATTATGTTGCACCATAAAAATAAGGGTTGTGCAGAATTTCCGTTACCGTAATAGTTTGGTATGTACAAATTAACTATAAAATTAAATAATATGTTTTTTTGTAATTTTTAATGAATTTGACATTGAAAAAATTAAAAAGAAATGTGTGCATTTCTCAGTAAGAATTTCAAAAGAAAATTCCTATGGAAATGGTATTAAATTTTATAAGTAAAAGGGATTCAGAAAGAACGCTCGTCTTTTACGTCGGTTACGTGACGTCCTGAAGACGCACGTCTCAACGCCGCATGAAAAATTGCGCAGATTCAAAAATAATTACACGCCTCTTTGACTGGAACAATTTCAATGTGAAAGGAACTAATTTATTGGCACCCTTGGCGCGGGCGCGCGTTCTCGGCGAGTGTGCGTGAGAGTGACACATCAATCAATCGTAATACACGCGTTTGCAAAATTCACGAATTCACAAATACACAAATTTTCCGGCTGTGTCCTATGCCCGTCCCTAGTCCTGTTTGGGTTTGCAAATTCGCCGACAACTCTCAAACAGAGTGCCGTTGCTTGGCGCGCTAAAATCGAATGAAAAGTGTTTGGAGTGAACGAATGTGACTCGCCGATGTAGATGTGAAAATGTACGCCAAAGTGGGAGAATGTGATTTAGGGAGGCGTTGGCGTGTACGTGTGTGAGTATATGTGGAGGCCATGGTCCGACATGACGAATTGCAATAATTTACATAACAAATGGTCCGAACGCAGAGGAACCGATGCCCACTATTATGTTCGCGTGCGTCGCGCGTTAATGCTACCGCTCATATTATGCCCCGGTCTCGGGTGAATAAATCTCTTCGGGCGGATTGCGCGCAAACGTGCCGCGAGTGTGTGTTTACATTTATGCCGTTTGTCCACCCCTCATTCACGACACAGCGCGCATTGCATTTTTTATGTGATGAAGCATCACACGTGTCATTACTTCATTTTGCGCGCATCGACACACTTCAATCATTTGTAAACCACCCCAAAACCATATCATTTCCTATTAACACCTTCAGCATCACCTTCACTTATACTTTTATTGTGTACACAATTTAATTTAATTAAAAATATCATAAAATTGAATAGAACTAAAAACCAAACTTTTAAAATAAAAAAAATGTACAAAACACTAACCAAAACCGACGATTTATTTTTATTTTTTGTTTGTTTTATTCGATGACAACGTAAAGTATCAAAAAGAAAAATGATTCTGCCGGTACATTGGTGACTGTGTGCAAATGAAAAGAGTGTGTTTTTGAAGGGGCGGAAAGAATGAGAAATCGTTGCGTTTGCTTGTGCGCTCTTGTCGAGTTTACAAGCTTTTAATATTTATTGGGTTAGTTCTGGACGAATTTGCATCGGCGATGAAGATAAACCGAAGCCGCGGCCACAAATCACACCAACGACAGTTGTAATAACACTGAAACAACATTCGGGGGCGCGCGCGCACACATAATTTTAAAAAGCGTGTCACTTTTATGACTCGGAAACTAGATAAGTTTTTGGTCGGATTGCTCCATGGACGCCAAAATCTACGTTGGTTTTTTGCGCCAACTTTTCCAGTTTTGCTGTTCAGTTTCAATGCTTCACACACGCAAATACCAAATTTTGGAATAAGTAAAGAAGAGGTGCAAGAAAACAAAAAATAATGTTGAACCATGCAAACTAATAAATCATTTTAACTTTATAAATCTATGACATAACTATGAATGTAACACCAATAATAATAATATTTCAAAATTATATGTTAATTAAAATTTAACAATAATTCTGATTTTAATTAATATTGCACAATTTAATATTAATTAACTGAAGCCGATTTGTTTGTGAGTAAATATTGGACGTTGGGGTGGGGTCTGTTGGATTGTTCTTTACACGTGTTTGAAATCGAACAAATAAAAGCAGCGTTCGTGCAAGAAATCGATATTGTAAATCCTTGTTAGTAACTCCTGGTCGTGGGGCGCTGACTGCGTCGCCTACTTTACGCTTTGGCTCGAGGTGAAGGCGCCGGGTAAGCTTGCACTGTGCCGATTACCAAAACCCACACCTTGTGGTGTAATATTCTGATAAATGTATCAAATCGGTACGAAATCTAACCTAAATTAAGAGCCGATATCCGCCACCCGCACAAATCCCAACTCACCCCCTACCCTCACACCAAAAATGTCGAAAAGTTGTTCGTAAATTATTACATAAAACACCATTGCAACCCAGTGCTGCAGGCCAAAGTTGCAAGGATTTACGACAGGATTTTAATCACGCGCCTAAAATCAAACAAACGACAAAGTTTAAAATAAATATAATAAGCTTTTGACCATATTTAATTCAGTTCTGTTCGGTTTTGTTTATTTTATTTGCATTTTTTATCGTTCTTACTGCTTGTTGGCGAAATGCAAATGCCTAATACAAAATTAAACAAATAATAAAATTCATACCAAACGTTGGCGCGTGGGGAAAACGAGTTTTTGTCTGTGCCCACAAAATGATAAAAGTATATACACACAAAACCGCAAGGTGTGCGATAAAAGTCGCTGCTTACCTTTGTGGCGTTGTAAAATTTTTAAAAACGTGAAGGAGTCATTTCCCGGGAGAACGATTAGTGCGTTTTTTTGTTCCGCTTTTCCTGCAGTGGCTATAATCGTTGTATCTTACGGCGCCATGCATTGGGTTATAATTTATATTTCAATTTCGCTCGATGGGCGGAAAACGACGCCGACGCCTCTGATGTTCGGTCCAAAATGCCAAGCTATTTTGGAAAGCCCAAAGACGTTCGCATACGCACAAGACACAAAACTGTGAAAACTTCTTCGTTCAATGTGTAAAGCTTTCAAAAAATGAAAAAAAAAAAACGGTAAAAACCAGAAAAACAGAAAAAATCGAGAACATTATAAAGTTCTTATCTCATAATTAAATCTACCATCTACATCTCGGGTAGATTAAAATTTTAAAATACTGGCACGTCAGTGTGGATTATCCGAATTATGCATAAACTAAACTTTTTTTGTGATTTACTGTAAATTAGAAGTAGCAATTATAATAATTTTGGTTTTCATCTATTTGACTTTTAAGGTTGTAAACCTTTGTTTAAGTTTTAAAATTTTATTTTAGTAGACATTAACAAAAATCATAATAATATTTTTTGTGTTTCGTCTAATATGCTTTGTTTATTTAATATCCTTATTTCCGTGTAGAGACATTTTTCGCATAGATAAAGTCGGTTGTAATCAAGCATGTAAATGCGAAGAATCTTCACAATTGTAAAACGTAACGTGCTCTCTCGCATCTGTTGACGTAATCCATGCGAAAAGTTTACGTTTTCATATGAATAATAATACATAAGCATGCGTGTGATGCTTACAAATCTGCATATCGATGCAATGCGAAACGAAAGAAACACATAAAAAAATGACGTGATTCATCTTACAAAAAATAAACTTTTATAACAATGTAAAGGAATTTATGATTGTCAACGTTTTATTAGACATATACTAAAAATACAAATAAAAGTCATAATTCTTAACTTTTTTGTATCTTAATTTAGTATACGAACATTTCAATTTTTACATCGCGGTTTTCCTATTTTGTTCTTCGTGGTTGATGTGTTTGCTTTTGTGTCGGTCGTAATTTCAACATTTTATTATGCAACGACAGTAGCGATGATGCGCGCTGTTATCAGATTGTGTCTCAGTAATAATCTGGCTGCTGGCTTCGCGGTGTGTCAGTCGGAGTGGCGTTCGACCAAGATACATCGGAGTTGCTCGCTGTTTGCTGCCGTAGTGGTTGACGTTGTCTTTGAGAAGCTCAGTTCCGTGCCGCGTCTCGCAGCATCGTGTATTGCAGTAATTAGTCAAACCGAGACTCGCAACTCGCGAGCTCTGCGAAAGGCAAACCTTTCCTATGTAATGAACATTTTCTTTGTTTCCCGTTTGCGCTTGCTTGTTTTATCGCGTCGATGAAGATACCATGCCGTACCGTTTGGCATTCGTAATTAGTCAGGTTAACTTTTGAAACGCACCCGGAATGGAACGGAATTTGTTACTTTAATGCTCAGGTTTCGACTTGATGACAATGACGAACTAACAGAAATAGAAACGAAAACAAAAACACAGAAAGTCTAAATGAAAATTAAAAATGTTTGTAATTATGTTGGGCGGGAATGCCTGCATACCCGTACATTGTTATGATTAATTAAACGCCAACAATGATCAATAACTAAGGAGTTATTAGGAAAGCAATCACTTTGACATTGTGTAATGCATGTCCAGTGTTCATATTCATCTTAAGGCATATAGGAGCCGACAGCATTAATCACTTGATGCGGTTGCAGGTGTCATGGATGCGGAAGCGAGACCTACACATCCTGACGTCCGGCATCCATACATACACCGGCGATGGTCGCTTCAGTGTGCGCCATCCGGAGCTCAGCGACGACTACGACTTGCGCATTGAGTATGTGCAAAGACGCGACGCCGGCATCTACGAGTGTCAGGTCAATACGGAGCCCAAGATCAACATGGCCATCATGCTGAATGTCGAAGGTATGTTTGTACAATGGCATGTCGCGCCGCAGAGCCTTCGAAGCACACAAAGCAATCTCTATTTCCTTTGATAACGCCACAAAACACGAATAATATTTACAATACAGATTTGCCCACCCGTCGAGACACACGCGGGACGCACTCCCAGCATGTAGACACGACATGTTAACATGGAATCAGTCCCGTCCCTATCACAAAGACTCTCCCACCATCCATATTCACATCCACACAATCTTGCATCCTGTTGTGTTCCACTTCCGAGTCTCTACGGTTTACCTATTTAGGTGTACACAGATCGTTTCAAAGATCAACATCTCCTTACATAACAAACAAATATATCTTAAGTACCAAACATCTAAATATCATTTCAAGAAGATTATACGAGTACTTTGGCCCTAAATTCATCAATTACAAAAGCATCAAGAATCAGTAAATACCAATTGCAAAATAATCTACAACAACTACAAAATACAGAACAAAGCAAATTTATTCTTGAATTTAATTAAACTATCTATACCTTTGTTGAATACTTGAACTCATCTGGTCTTTGCACATGTTGTAATAGGATATGTAATAGAATTTCTGGAAAAGAAGCTTTCATTGTGCTGATAAACATATATGTGGTGTATCTGTCTATTTATGGCCAAGCCGTGCGTTTGAGTCTTACATTTTGGGAGCTCGCTTTTCTCCATCTGTTTGTGTTCAAGCATCGCTCAGACGTGCGGAAGCAAACAACATTTATCCGCCATTGAAATCATACTGTTGACGTTTACCAACACGATGTCTTCCGTGTTCTTTTCTTTGCACTCTTAATCTGTTTTCCTTCGATTTCTATCTTCAATGTCCAGTATGTGATTTACTTTAGTTCAATTCTCACCACACCGTATCATGGATTTATCTATATTTATCAATATATATTACCTTTATCCGACTATATTCATTGAAATGATTCATACCTAAGCAATTCCTTTGTATTCGTTATATTTCAATATAAATAATATCACATTCACCAAAAAAACTAGTTGTACTTTTTAAATTAGGTTTTCATTTTTTTTTCTTCAGTGCTCATGCTTTGGCAAACGAGTGTTCTGAAACGTTTTGTTCAATTTTTTGTTACAGACACGTCTTCCCTCGCTGCCATGCACCCCGGCCCGCGATCCACAGGTACCTCAAATCCCTTGCAAAACAATTTTTTCAACTACAATATAATTGTTTAATTTTAAATCCTTAGTTGTTTCTGTTCTTTTTAAAAAGCTCATAAATCCTTTTAAATAAAACAATTTTTAGAAATAAACTATTAGATTATGTGTTGGCATTTAAATATTTAAACCTGGTTTATGTTCAGACAAAACTAAAAAAAGTATTATAAAGCAAACAACACGAGAACACATAATAAGAGAAAATAATCTGCTTTAGAAAATGCTAACATAGAGACAGATTAGTAGCTTCCACAGCATGCCACGTTAAGTTTGCTAATTAATTTATCTTTTAACATTTTACTGCTTTTTGTTTTACTACGGAAGCACTCGCATTCGTATTTTTTAATTTTTTTACTGTTTTCATTTTTATTTATTTTAAAATATAAAAAGTGGCGCCATCTATATTTAATTCTGTGTACGTATTTTGCAGGTGTAAACATTTTTAATATTTAAAGTTAAGCTGCATGTTGTTTTTACCCTTAGTAAAAGGTTGAGACTGGCTCTGTTGTTTTATCCTGACAGCTTTTGCAACCTTTACATAAAAATCATTTACTTTTACCACCATTATCAATTTACACACGCAACACAAACACTTGTAACTCTTTATTCTATTAGTAAGCGGCGGATTACTAATGAATGCTATAATGTTCGTTGCAGATGCGCAAGCTACCATCTCAGGACAAGCCGAGGTGTACGTCAAGAAGGGGAGCACAATATCTCTCACGTGTTCTGTGAATGTGCACTCCACGCCACCCTCCAGCGTGCTCTGGTATCACGGACGAGCCGTTGTTGATTTTGACTCACCTCGTGGGGGAATTAGTTTGGAGACAGAAAAGACCGAAGCGGGTACTACTAGCAAGCTGTTGGTCACCAAAGCTCTGCTATCGGATTCTGGAAATTATACCTGCATGCCGTCCAATGCTAGCCCTGCATCGGCCATTGTACATGTGATTAATGGTAAGACAGTTTATCATTTTAACTTTTTTATTAATTTATATATTAAAATAAAAGTTGAATTGATTATGTTTAGTTCGTTTCAAGTTATCTGTGTGAAATTTAAATTAAAAAAATAGTAATAGTTGGTCTTACGACTTTGTAGTTTATATTCAAAAAGTTAGAAAGATACAAGAAAGATGGCAATGATTACGTTGATAAAAAATAAAACTCGACTATGTAAAGCTGTTCTGTAAACATGCTCAGAAGCGAGCTCATGGATGCGAAAATTGTGCCGTGTCGCGTCCCGTCTAGTCAACTCCCGAAAGTGGCGATAAGACAAGGTGAGACGGCTGCGGGGTGACGCGCGCGCGCGAGATGATTAAAGTCGGATAAGAGGAGGTAGTTATCGTTGGAAAATTTTCTCATAAGTGATGAAAAATTCCCGCGAGCATTCGTGCGGAACGCAGCGCTTTTTCCATGGCCTGGCAAAACATCATCAAGCCAGTACCACTAGCAGCATCACTACCATTACAGCATTTCCTCGTCTACTGGTTTTCGTTCATATTCCTCATTTTTTTCGTTTTAACTTTTTTCATACAAAATAACGGTGATGCTTTTGCAACCATGGTGCGTGGTACGAGTTATTATTATGACAACCTTGCAATTCAAGCGCGGAACAGATTCTCGGGAAGAAGCAAGTGTGAGGGTTAAGGGTAGATATGAGATTCGACGGGAATGCTGTCGATAGGTGCCTTATGGCCCTGTTAGGCCGCGTTTAATATGCAGCGAGGTTCTGTTATTATGTGCTTCGACTTTACGCCGACCACAAGCACTTCCGCTAAGTTTAATTAAGCACTCGGGAGAGAGCACCGAATTCCACATTATCAAAATTGAATAGGTGTTCAAAATTTTCAAGATACTTCACATGTGGAATAATACAAGGTGTTGCATACTGTAATTTATTTTGAAATACCTATTTTCATTTTAATGTGTTTTCAACCCTTTGATTTGAATGTTGGTTCATCTGCTTTCCATTTTGCTTTCCAACGTAATTAATCATTGTTTATGCGAATTATTTGTTAACCCACCTATGATACCAACAATAGAGGCTTAAAGTAAGAGAATTACCAACACCAATCTGAAACGCAATTACGTGTGACTCTCCCCTAGGTGGGTTAGTACCCAGTTAGGAATGTATGTGGAAGTAAAACAAATAGACGAGCAGGTCTACGTCTGCGTTGTTCATGTTCGAACAACCCAGCATGTGCGGTATTGTGAATAATAGCGATTTATCGCGCGGCGGCCCACTAATGGATTGCGATAATCTGTTTCAGGCGAGCATCCGGCAGCAATGCAGACCAGCCGCGCAGGGCATGGCAAGCTGATGGTGGTTCTGGTGGCGCTGGCCCTGCTTCTGGTGACCGCAGTGAGATGATCTCATCAGCTGTAATAATCGCGCCTGATCGCAACGACGTATTTTTCAACTCAAAACCGCATCTCCCATCTCCTCAGTGTCGCCCCTCGCCCTTCTGTCGCCGTCGTCGTCGACAAGGATGAGTGGAATGCGGTGCCACGCAGCCCGCGCTTAATGAACCCATAGTCGAGCGCCGAGACTACCGCTCGAACGGTGTAAAAAACTAATCACAAAGTTAATCAGTGCGAATGGAATAGGACGGACGCGCGCTTCAACCGATCTCCCGCCGCCCACACAGCTCCGCAAGACCCAAAGGACAGGACACTGGAGTGAAACAAAACCTCCACTTGCATAGAAGCTGTGAGGGGCAAAATGGATGAAGAAATAAGAGATATCCATGAAAGCTACTCAGTATACTAACAGCTACATGGTTTATTTCATGGGGGTCTTTTTCTATGTGTTGGTGTCAGTGCTTGTGTCGGGTAAAGGACTTTGCCTCTAGGGAAATTGTTATTATTTGGTGCTAAAAACGGTTCTATGGACGATGGTTTTTAACAACGAGCGATGCTTTTAACTAACACAATCGTGACATCCGCGACTGGAGAATTCCAAAGTGAGAATTGGAAGCGCGCAGCGTCGACGATGGCAATTATGTCTAGTATTTATTCATTGTGATTACAATTATTATTACATGTTGACAATTATGTAGTGAGAATTGACAAACGAGAAAATGTGAAATCAGCGTTGAATTTTCCATACCAAACATTTTTAAATCGATCAGAACATAAATCGATTAATATACGAAAACAAACAATCAAATGATGAAAAATTCAAAGCGCCACCCCAACACACAACAAAATCATTGTTAGTTTAAAAAAATATTGTACGTTTTCTCCCTTTCAGATTTTATTTTTCGCTATTCATCTCTCTGTAAATATCACATTAAATAAAGTAAATGGAATTATTGACAACAAAACAAAGGAAAACTCTTTGCGTAGAGGTATTTGTTTTGTAAACTTTGTAATCTCATTCTTAAATTAACTTAAAAATTTAACACTTAAGTACTGAGTGTTTTTTAAAGTCTGAATGAGTGAATGAGAGAATCAAAATGCACACACACCCACATACTCATTAAAGAAATGACAAGAAATCTACGTAAAATAAACGGATATTGTTGTACCTACCCGAATAAATAATTATTGTAAACTGGAACATTAACGTGAAATAAAAAAAAACAAGAATAATTTAATGACAAGATGATAAAATTATAATTACAAACAGAAATGATTGTATATAATTACATTTAACGTGAATAAATAAATTAGTTCATATAAAACCCATCAATTTTTTTTAAATTTTATTTATATTTTTTTTTATTTTCAGATCAAATAAGGTAAGGTGTTTGCTACAATTTTTATTGACAAGATTTTTTTAGCAAAGACGTAAGAAACCAAAGTTTAACTGTTTGCAGTTGAAACGACGTTAGTGTGAATGGTTGGTATCCGCAGAGGTATTGTTTAATTCATGACCGTGTTTTCCAACTAATTCCGACTTCAACCACTTTCCAAGCAAGCTCCCAAGCTCTCGTTCGTTTTGCGCGCGTGGATTTGGCAAATCCACATCACACGGTTCGTATGCGTGCCAGGCATCTGATAAAATGCAAATACCGCCTTTTTGTCGCGCACGTTCGTGCATAATTAACGCGCACATTGTATCGCTCACATGTGAAGCGAGATGGGGGTGATTCGGTTTTTGGGGGAGGTTAGGCTAGCTTTTGGCGTTTCGTGACGTTCCGCGCGCTGTCGCGGATAGTAGTTAACGCTTGGGCGGAGGAAAGAAACATTGGGAACACTTCCTGCGACATTCCAGAATACGTGCAAGTGATATTTACATGATGACGACAATGAAATACTTCGCTTGCATGTATAAAAAAAATCTACAAAGATCTACTAGTGTGTTAATAAATTAAAAATGTTAATGTGATCCTAATTTATTCCATTGTTTATTTTTATCTGCAAATATTTGCATTTTTATGAAATTATTTCTTTGGTTTTACGGCCAATTATTGAATAATTTCCTTAATATGAAATGCTCATAACTTGGTCATCTCATATATTAGTATTGAATATTAATTAATAACAATGTATTGATTTTCCAAATATCCACTCTGCACAATTAATTGCTATTGTTGTAACGTCAATAGTGCATGGCTGGACCAAACTGCTTCGCTCTCCTGCGTTAATTGTAATTAGTTTAGTGAATATTTGGAACTGACGGCGACGATGATGCGATGTCGAACACCTTGCCATTGCCCAGTAAACAGACAAGCATTTGCTAATTACAGACACTAACAACAAATTCCTAACTGCTTTAAATACTTCAGTCATCTGTCAAACTATAATCCTATGGTTTTGGAATTTTAGAGGTACCACCACCACAAATTAACAAATAAAACAAAAACTTTAATTAATGCTCAATTTTCATTTCCAGTTTGAAATTTATTGCCAGTTGATCTGCACCAATTAAACGGGCTAACCTACAATTCATCAGCTATTTATCAACATTTACTCAATCAATTTTACTTGTCATCATTTTCCAATCAAAATTTACGTATTGATTGGTTGGAATTTTATGATTTGATACCAGCTAGGGGGCGCTAGGCATTTCCTCCCTAACCTTGTGATGACTACAACTAATTTATTCACCTCACTTGCAGGTACCTTCGTCAATCAAAACCTATGTAAAACTTGTAGCAATGCGCATGCGCACGGTTCTTAGCTAAAGAAACCAAGTGAGGATTTTAGTGTCCACGCAAAATTATCATTAGCACCTTTATACAGAACCACCATCAATATCTTTAGGTTGTATCGTTGGCAATCGCCCAAATTCCAACCAAAGTCTTGGTTAGATCCTGCTTATACAAATTTAAGAAACTGGTAAAATTTGACGTAAATAATCGGAGGCGTAGAATGCTTTTCTGTGCTTTTTCCGCACCCCTGCATCTTAGGGTAACGCTTCAAACCCTCTATATAAGCTCATCACGAATCATTAACTTCCATTAGTGTATTTTGCCTCACTAACTGCGGTCAATCAAAATGCATTGTTAGGCAAGCAACTGTGCAAGCCAACGCGCTTGAATGCGATTTCCATTAGTACCACAAAAGAAAGCCACGGAGGGATTGTACACATGTTTTACGCATAATTTTTTTTTAACATCTTATTGAAGTAGGAAATTAGTCGTCATTTTTACATTCCTTATTATCCTTAACACTCCTAACCGAATTAAGCAATTTTTTTACTTAAAAAAAGATAATACAAATGTAACTGTTACCCTTTGTTGACGTTTATATTAGAGATGCAAGCAAGTGTATGTTGGCATGCAGGACGCAATTAACGACGGCATAGAGTAAAGCGACGTTAAACGCTTGGCGAGATAGGCATTCATTGCTCACACTGCACACACTGCCCTTGCTACTGTTTGTACTCTCCCTAAAGGAAAGGATACCAACGCTTGGGGTAGCCGGCGAGTGTTGTCGGTGTGTCTTCTACTTAAACCGGACACATTCGTTCCGTCCGGGTCCACTCCGGTCTCTCTATCCGATGGGGATATAATTTATGCTCTTGTAATAACTTACAATGTACATTCAGCTGGGACATTTGGAATTAGGCCAAAGGCAAACAGCACTTTTGCGGGACCGCACGATTTTATGCGCGCCAGCCACCCATTCTCCCTCGCTCAACAGACAGCAAAGCCTGCACTAGAGCAGAGCTCCAGCTGTAAAGGATAACATGAATTCACAGTACATATTCACATCTTGCACTACGGTACTTTCAACTGGCGGTTTTGTATCTTGTGCTCAAATTCGTGTTCATGTTCATGAACAACCCCAGTTGCATGCATGGCCGGACGTCGTACGTTCTGATTTCCCACTCGACAAATCCTTACCAAAAATCGCGGAAATTGCTCTTTAATAATTTACGACTACGTTAATATTACTAGAGGGTTAAAAAAGAAACAACAAAAAACAGAATTTATTATTAAAAAAAATTAAATTATTTATAATCAACAATAGAGTTTACATATTGAAATATTGTCTGTCATATATTAAAAATCTGATTGGTAAATAAAATAATAAACCCGTAAAACGTTTTTTTAGTCCATGCAAACGAGGCTTAATTCTTATACACCCCGTTAGATGAATTCTTGCTGGTGGTTGACTCCCAGGCATGCGGAATTAATTCGAAAATCGCTGAATCGCGGCTTGCCGACGCGTCGTGATTCCGGGACAGCGCTCTTTTTTAAACAGTCACCTCCAGTTCGTACACCGTCCGCAGAAATATGTTTTTAATTTCCTAATTCCGTGCATGTCAGCTCGGCAGGGCTGCACAAACTGGGCAGAGAGGGGGTGGGACCAACCCCCACGCGCACACAATAAATTTGAACCCTTTTGTCATCAAGGATTATTACGAGATTACTGCAGTTAATAACCTGCCCGCGCGCGGCGCGAGGTGGTTCCGCTTTGGGCCTTCAACGCAAAAACCCGTTTCAACCCCCACCCCAAACACCCCACACTTGTTTTTGGGGCACGTATAAAAACCGAAAAAACGTGGAAAAGTACAAAGCGCCAAAAGCAATCTCACAACGCAATGTACAGCTATGGAAGGCATCTCACTCAATTCGCTCTTTGTTTAACCGTTTTGCTGTTTACGGTTGTTGCGCACCGTTCAACCACCCTTAGGTAAGTCAGGGCGGCGCACGTTTATAATATTTATAACGCAAGCGCGTTTGTACACACTTTCCAATTTTCAACGTGTTTTTATTCGCAAATGTGTTTTGCGGCAACCAAGCTCAAGAATTTTTTGTTACAAAATATGCAAAACGTATAAAGAAATTGCGTAACAAGTAAAAAAAAATCCCAATTTTATAAGCCAAAAAGTATTTTTCTTTAATGTTACAATATGTTTTACAACATGTTATTGTTTGTATAACATGTATCAGAAATTTATTGCTTATCTTACCAAGACTGTATTTTCGTTAATAACATAATAAATTTTTGTTTTTGAGACAGACAAATCAGACGCCTTTGACACACATATGGCTAATATAAAAAAAACATCATCTGCTTATAAAACAACCAAGAAAAAACGCAAAAGTAACAAAATAAGTACAAAATTATATATCATTTAACGAAAAATGTTACTTCTAACGTCAACATTGTGAACCTTTCCTTACGCATGTAAGTATTAATGTAAATCACATTAGCTTTAGTTCTCGTTTTTGTTTTCACACCATCCTACTTGTTATTTTTAAATCTCGAATATAAAGTCGTAAGCCTTATTATTGTTAAAGCCAGGTTTTCAAAAATTTCGATTTTTTCCGGTTAGATTTAACGGAGAGATTTGATGTTGAAAGTTGAGAGTTGAAATTCTAAATGTTGAGCCATGTGTTAGACAAGGTGGAGGTTTAAAATCATTTGCAAAAGACAAAGAAAATGGCGAGAATTTGCGAATAACATACATATAACATGACCACATTTCCATATGTTGTTGTTGCAGGAAATGGGAAAACTAAATGCAAATAATCCAGGCGTCCCAGAGCCACAGTTACAACGCACGCGAATGTACAAAAACATGTCTCTCATTTAGCATGGTGACTGTTAAGCCGTGTGCATTAAAATATATTTTAAATTAACAAACACATTTAATCTTTATGAACAACTAGTTTTTCGATATATTAAAAAAAACATCAAAAATAATTTCATGGCAACGTGTATTATATCTCGATTAATATAATATCCAAGTTGTTCGCTTAAATATTCATGATAAGGGTTGGACTAAAATGGTCATCGTGTGTGCATTATCATGAAATAATTTGTTCGTAACGAATGTAATAAAATCCACGATTTTGTCGCCGCTAATCCGGCGAGCCCTTCGGCCCCGCAAAACGCTCGTTCGCCAACTGGTTTGGCAAACGCGTTGTGATTAATGGCGCTAGTCAGAGCTTAACTTCCAACATGGTCGGGAGGATTTATTTTTTTTCAGTCGGCTCTGCGATTAACAACTCCAACGTAACTTTTTCTTTTTTGGGACCAACGACGACATGTTCTTTCGGAAATAAAATAAAATCACAATTGTACCATTCAAAATACAAAAGCTATAAACGAGTAGGTTTTAACAACATTTAGTTTATAGGGTAAATTCTGTATTTATTTTATTATGAATAAAAAGTTTGTTGTCTCATTTTCACATTTTCACCTGTGATATATAATATTAATTATATATTAAACTAAAGTTTTTAACTTTTATGGTTATAGGGAATATAAATTGCGCTTTAAGCTCGAAACTTTTTAAGTTTTGATTAACGCCTAAAAATAAACGCGATAATAAATCGGGATTATTGAGATCACAAAATCGTTGGCTTTATAGTCATTTGAAACAACGATATACTCCCCTTTTGTAAACGGATGGCGCGCATCCAAAGCGCGGCATTTGATCTACTTTGATGAAAATTGAATGCACCATAATGGTTGACGACTTAACGAAACGAAATAATATAACGGCGGGTCAACTCCGGCTCCCGGATGACTCTTAATCTCAATTCGAAAGCATCGTTTGGCTTTAATCAGTTCAAAGCGCGCCTATGCTGTATGTATTGCCCCGCGCCTCCACCAAGCGCAGCCATATCTCTCCTTTCTTTATGTGCACTTAAAGTTAATGAGTTAGAATGAAATAGATTTTTCTGCTTGTCGTAAAACGGTTATAGGAAAATACTTAGGGAGGACGCCGATCTTATCCGTTAATCCTTTTTACGGTACCGATAAGTAAATTGTGCTGCTGGCGGACCGTTAAATATCCTTCGCCGGCCGGCGACGGCGGGGATCAACCCCGCGCGTTTGTTGACGTCGTTTTATTTTTGCGTCTCACTCACACCCAACTTCGATTTCTTTAACAAATCTAGAGTTTTGCAAGTTTTGTGCACCAAACTGAAAGCACCAGCGCTGAAACTTTAAGGGCGAAAAAGTGAACAGTGACATTTACAGCTAGTTTTTCACACTACTAACTCTCTAGTATAAACTTACTCTAGACTATATAAGTATAGAACTAAATTTAATTTTATAATGTAAATATAGAATTTTTAAAAGTATCATTATCTTAATTACAAAAAATTTACTTGAATTTACGTATAAAATAAAGTTTAGGAAATTCTAACAAAAATGAATCTCGTTTTTAATTTTATAAAAATGTGTGCTAGCAAAAAATTAAAAAATAAATAAAAGTGAGCATAATACAAACACTTTAAGTTATACTTCATAAAGTTCTATAATTTCATCGACCGGTTGTAACAAATAAATAATAAATAAGTTATACAATAACACGGTTCGTTCACTAATGTTTTTTATGATCAACGTTTTGTTTTATTTTAATTTTCAAATACAAAAAACGCAATCGTAATTTGAAGGTTATAATTGTAAGTTGCCAAAATCTGCAAACAAATTACGTAAACATTAAAACGATAAGGGTAAGCAATAAATACCTATTATATATAAATAACTATTATTTCTCTTATATTCCTTTCTAATTTCATAAAATAAAATTTAGATTATATATTTTTTCTAAAAAAAATATCCAAATAGTTGCGTAGCATGTTAAAATGTTAATAGAAACCAGTTCGTGTCAGAGTCAAAATAACGTTGCGTGACATTCTTGTATTAACACATCACAAACTTTTCGTAAATTATTTCTGCCACAATCCACTTTAGAGCCTGTATCACACTAACAATATAAATAAATTAAAAATGTGCGTGTTTCCACGCAAAATACGAAGATATTTCAAAGAATAATTTTTGAACATTGCGTTAATTTTTAATATTTTATGTAGCATTTTAACCTGTTCAATATAAAAAAATAACTTTTTGTTTCTTTATTTTTTGTATACCTATATTATTATATATTAATCAAACCGTGCACAAAATATTAAAAAAATGAACAATTCATAGCATTAATTGTGTGATTAAATGCGCAAGGACATTTAATTTCCATAATTTGCGATATGTCGACCCAAAAATATTTCCATGAATTGATTGTTCGCGGGAGTGTCGTAAATATCGATCGGCATTGGCCGTTAACGTCTCGCAGCACACATAAATTATAAACTTGAAATTAGTTCGGTCCGCGTTCGGCCGGTTCGGGAACCGCGTTCGCAGCAGTATAATGTATAGTTTGTGCGTCGGTTGCATTCTGCAGAATCATTACCTGAGCACACAGCAGGCCATGCCTCAGTTAGCTTTACCTTAGCCTGCAGGCTTGAAGTTGATTTAAATACACGACGTTATAGGAGAAAAGCAAACGTCGGAGTAGCAGTTCCTCCCAAAAGTTTAAAGTCAACCTCTCACTAATTAGCACGGATTTGTACCAAAAAATAACCGGAACTCGTCCTGCGATCACGATTGATATAATTTGATGCTCTCGCAATCCTGTAACTATTCAAACTGAACACTAAACAAAACTAAACACTAACAAACAAGTTCAACATTTTAACAAACCAACAAAATAAATACAACGACGCAAACGAAGTTGTTAGCAATTATATCGAATTTGTAAAATATTTAATTAAAAATTCAACAACACAGTTAAGTTCAAAAACTGTGTAATAACATAATATAATAGGCATGTATTAATTAAAACAAAATTATTTTTTTACTTTTGTGTAACTTCAGAGGGCTCGCATAGTAGTTGTATGTGAGTTCTGGAACAAACACTTACACTAAGGTCACATAAAGCAAGGGGAAATTAAAGTTTTGCTTGGCTGGCGGTGACACCGCAATTAAGAGTGCACCTTCAGAGTCGCCGTCGCTAATGCCGCAATCCACAAACCCCAATTTCATCTAATCACTTTAATAGCTTCCAGCGACCACACTATAGGTGATATCTATTTCTTTTGTTTCTGATTTCGTTAAAATAAAAAAATAATCAAAAAATAATACAAAGAATAATACAAAATTCTTATCTAGGAAAATATTCAATTTATATTGTCGTTAGTTTTTCATACACTTATATATTTTCATTCTTCT
This sequence comes from Atheta pasadenae, assembly GCA_030264155.1. Classification (NCBI taxonomy): domain Eukaryota; kingdom Metazoa; phylum Arthropoda; class Insecta; order Coleoptera; family Staphylinidae; genus Atheta; species Atheta pasadenae. Next base: position 16,241 of record JARJDS010015731.1, on the reverse strand, counting down.
TCTATCTTTGCAAAACATGAATTATACATTGCAAAATAATTTTCCTCGTCGTGTATTTAGCGGTCGTTGTGAACCTGGATAAAAAAAGATAAGATAGACTACTGCTTAGTATTAAAGAGGAAGAAAGTGAGACCAATATGCTGACGTAATGATGTCGACTGGGAGAGCAGAAGTAGAGATTTGAACGTGGATGTAAAAGTGGCTGAAGGTGAAATACCCGACTAAGGCGTCTGTCTTTAATTAACATAATGGTCCAGGCCGGATACAGAAAACATCTTCAATTCGGTTTTGCCTCAACTTCATCTTGGAGTCTTAGAAAAAGTTTGTTTAATTAACACTGTATAAAATATACAAAGTGGAGATAAAGCACGAACAAAACAAGAAACATCGTTGCGTTGAATTCTTTTTTTTTGTTTCAATTTAGTTACACAAACATGTCAAAAAGTTTATTTGAATATACATTGACTTATTATAACTAATAAATTAATTTTGTTCATTATATTATGTACAATAACAATAAACAAATTCCAAATGGAAGTAATCTTAAAGAATGCTTTGTTGTTGATGATGAGTACGCCGAATCTCTTTGCATTGCTTCAACGTAAAATGTGTCACCTAAAATTATATTTTATTTAATTTAGTATTTAATACAAATGTTTGTAATTACCATCAATTACTCGTAACTTAACCGAATCTTCTTTGGCAGCATATCTCATACAAGTGTATCTTCCAGAATGTTTCTGCTGTACTAGATTTATAATTAATCGGGAACTAATACGCCCTTGTCGATAATCTGTTTCTACTGATATTCCACCTTCTTCAAACTGTAAAATAAAAAAATTACATAACTAATTCTCAGGGTCTTTCAAACTAATTTAAATTCGAAAAGATTGAAATCTTCGAACGAGGTCAGAATACTTCCTCACCTTACTGGTGATTTCTTTCGTCTCGTGTAACCATCGCACTCGAGCTTTCTTCATTAGCGGGTCGTTGACAGTAGAGTCTTCACCCGTAATTTCACACGTCAGCGATAGTGTCGATCCCTGGCGAACGCTGATTTCTTTCGCTGACTTTATGTGCGCCTGGCTCGTAAAATGTGGGGAAGATTCTGTCGCAAGACGTATACTATCTAACAAAAAACAAACAAGAAATTGGCGCAAATAAATTAACATTTTTCTAATTAAAATTTAATTACTAAATACCTGAGGTGTTTAAAGAGTGCGAGTTAATATAAAATCACGACTTATAATATTTTAATTAGTTTATTAAAACATTAACTTCCACTTTACACATCAGAGCACGAGACAGAACTTATTTGGGTAGAATCGAAAGATAGAGTGACGAAAAGAAGTGTGGAAGTTACAAAAAAAAAAGTTGAGTTAAAGATAGAGTGAGATATTAGCAAATAGGAAGCGGGCGCGATGAGTATTGCCAAATATGGGCATATCGCAAGGGCTACGACAACATATATCACGTAGGCCACCTGCGATTTAGCGCTCGAAAGAATTAGGGTGACGGGGTGACTCATAAGACAAGAAACACAAAATCAGTAACATTCACAGTAACTTAAAAATTAAGATTGTGGTCTAGTCACGTACACCACATACCTTTAATACTGAGATTAACAGCCAGGTTCATTTTTGGGTCAGTATTAACTTGACATTCGTACTGTCCAACGTCGTTAAGTCGAACACCTCTAATCCGAAGACCCCAAAAATCTGCTTCTGAGTTATAAACACTTTCAAAACGACTGTCTGCAGAAAACGTCAGCTTTCCCGATGTAAGGATTGAAAGATCTTTTTGTCGCATCCATGATACCTGAAACCAAAATCTAGGTGTTTAATAACAAAAATAATCCAAAGTTCATTTCAGTTTTTTCAGAGCTGTATTTATGTTTTTTGCTTAAAAAACTCATTAGTTTCAATTTATATCACCTTTTCCCTGTTTGTATTAAACTACAGAGTGTAAAATGTTAATGTCGGCGCACCCTAACGTTTCTCATTTCGAATTTCGCGAATGACGTGAATGCTTGCTTGCCAGTCGCGCGAATGTTAAATTAAATTACATGAAAAGGGATGATGCGCAAGCGCCCACTGTATCTCACATTACTCTGTTGTTGTGGTATTCTGCCTTTCTTTGCTCTTTGTGAAAGCGGCGAGCGCTCGCGTTTACCTTTCGAGCGCAACGAACGCAATATATTTTTTACTTCAATCTAATTACACCAGGAATCTGACCAATTTGCATTTTTCTACACAGACGTTTTGTGCGCTGCGCATCCAGTAAATTGCAGAGCTTTTGAATACCTTTTTGGTTGAATACAATTTCAATTGTATCAAGTTTATATATAGTTCGTTATGACTACAAACAAATATATTTGCTGACATTGTGGATTTTAATTGTAAATTTTTAAACATTGGTTTATCAGCCAATTAAAAGTTTGTGTTTTTTATTTGTGAGGAACCCGGTTTTGGTCTTTTCTTTGCCTGCAAGATGTTGTTATTAAATCAATCGGACGGGGCCGTAAATCACACTGCCGGTTTTAATTGGATACAATCGAGGACCAACGCCGTCGTCGGGCAACGAGTTTACTCTGTGCATTTCGTAATTTACGGTTGTGTTAATTTACACTTGCGCTTCGTACACGCTTGCGCAAGTACTTATGACGCGGGAGGGCATTTTACCCATTATGGATACACGGATTTACTACAACGCATACAAACAACTCGACAATATTTGGTATCGTTGGTCTAACACCTACCGCACAGTCTGGTTTTTAATTGAATATCTACACAATCCCAACTACCCGCTTGTTATTCTTTGGCTTTACATTTCATCTTTCAGCACTATAATTTTGAATAGAACGTAAAATTTAATAAGCAACCGGAATCTTTTTATTGTTATTTTTAAGTTTAATTTATTTACGTCTTCGATGAACAAATAAGTATTTTTGAATATTTTTAGAATAAAACAATACGTAACTAATGCCAAATAACTGTTTGGTGTAATGTAAAGAGATCGTTTACATGCATGAAGCGTCGAAACTAAGATAAGTGAAGCAGATGATTGGAAATTGCAATTTCATGTCTTCACTCAAGAGTCGCGTCGCTTTCATCGATTTCGACAAACAGTAATACTCAACTCGGCTCCGATACACAGCATGCACACAATATTCGAAGACTCGCTATCATCTATTCCCTTAAGTCTGCGTTACACAAAGTACTGCGAATCGAACTCAATTAGTGGATGATTCAAAGCAAAGGTCGATACGCTCCACGCCAAGAGATACCACTTAGAAACGAGGGTATCAGGGAAGCGAGTTGGAGAATTAGGTATCAAGTTGATTTATGTCCTCATCTTCGGTCCTCGTGTTCTTGCCCGTACTTGGTAAATCGCACGCATCGTCTTGTTGCAGTCACCAGTAACGTTTGATGAGACATGGATTGCTTTTGGTTATCGACTTACGTGCGGCGGCGTGGAATTGACATTGCGCTCCTTTGAATTGGCGCATAAAAGCCTTCTAATGACGACTGTGTGCATATATAACGTCCATAAAAGTCTCTTGGTACAAATTATCTTACAAATCAGTTAATGAGGAATACAAAGCGAAAACGTTGTTTATCATAAAATAATTCTACAAATATAGAGGCACCATAGAGGATTATGATAGGAGGTGGCTAAATAAATGTTATACTAACCACTTTGTCGCCCATATTTCGAACTGTACAAGGCAACAGAACAGTTTCTCCAATATGAGCGTCAATTCCATTAATAATTGCATCAAATCGCGGACTTGTATCATCGACCAAGACTTGAAGTACATCTCGTTTTTCTGGAGTGACTAAAGACCCTGGAAGTTAAAAGATTATTTAAAAATATTACTCAGGAAATCAACAGGAAGTATTTTATTGGAAAATTCCCGAGAGTAACAACTCCTAATATCACAAAATGTACCTACATCTCGACAATACTCTTGAGATACTCTTAGTGAATATTAAGCATTCGATAATTTGTTAATTCATTAACAGTCAAAGTTACGTCAAGCGACGTGCTGCCGCGTCGTTAACAATAGTGTGGAGTATAGTGAAGAGACACGAAGTCAACTCTCCTGAACTGAAGTGTATTCAATACTTGCCTTGAAGGCATGTCATCGACTGCGCGTGCCTATTCATGCGACAGGCAACACGCAACACCCAATGGTGACAATTTTCACCCAGAAGATGATTTTATCACACACGCTGTGCGAGCGTCGCGACGCTCGACACGTCATGCTAATTGATTGCAAGCCCCATTCCATTACGCCACTTTGCAAAGCGAGGACTACATACCGTTGACATGAGAGCGATTTCTAGCGTACAACGTATTTGGTTGTACATTAAAATGCATACCGAATCAATGCGTGTTTTCGAGGGATTACGATTACGAATATGCAGCAGTACTTAGAAGGGTTATCAAGCAGTTATGCCCATAATAGGATTGGCATTCCAGTTCATCAATCAAATGTTAAAGCAAGGTATTGATATTGTTAGTATATTGTTAAACCAAATTCTTGAATGATTGACAAAATTAATCACTGAATTGAGCATAAGTACACAGAGTGATATTTGTGCTAATATTCAACGATTATTTCCGAAATCTTTTAATGTTTTAAAACTTTAAGTTAATATTCTAAGTAGCATTGTTTTGTAAAATTTGACATAATACAATGAAAATAAAATATTTCAAGTTGTTTGTAACCACTACACAAATATTACACTTTTTGTTGCATATTTTCATGTGGAAAATTAAATAATAATTCTACTATCCCATTATATTATGATTTTTAATACACTCAGTTGTTTTTTTTAAATTTTATTAAGTCTGTTTTTCTTCACATAACCGCGGTACAACTGAACGTTTCCACTTCAAAAATCAAGCAGATGTTATTAAAATTTTATCCAATTATAATAATATGTATTTTAATTCTTTCTACCCACTTATAATTTTTGTCTGATTTTTTTGAACATTGTGACTTTTTGTCTAATATTTTTTATTCCCTGAACGTTTTTTGCATTTTTTCCTCCAAATTGCTTTAAAGTACAAGTAGTCTCGTCGTCCGCGGGTTTTATGTAAATATTCCTAATAACCATAACGAGGGCCTCTTTTTATTCACGAGTGCTTAATCAGTTCTCATAAATTCGAACGCGAGGGCGCGATTCACATTCTTTTTTTTAAACCAATGTTCTCTCTTGCGTTTTGTTTCCCTTCGCGGGTGTCTAAATTATGCATGAAACTTTTTCGAGTCCCTCGAGAGCCAGGGGACAAGGCACACCAGAGAACAAACGTATGAGTGGGGTAGATATTCAATTTTGAATTGAGTGTTGAAATCTCAATCAATCTTCTATTCTTGATGTGTAGTGCCCCATCACGCGCAGAATAAGCACGAAAATTAAAAATCTCCTGCACAATGCCAATGCCCATAAAATTCAAACATTCAAGAGGTCACATGCTTCCATCAAATAAGTGTGTGCACGCTTTATGTGTTCAGAAAGTAGGGGATACGTTCAAGTGATCAAACAATACTTATACGTTTTGTGCTGAACTAAGTGCAAGAATTAAATTTAAAGCCAAATACAATCACAATTGGTGCCTTTTTTAAAGATTATTCATCAGTTGGGTTAACGTACTAGTCGCAGAATCGCACAACGCACCAAGCTTTTGATTTATTATTACGGATAAGGATCTGTCAACAATTCTACGATCGTGCGTATATATGAGTATACTCTGGTTCAATTGTTTGGACGCGTTCGTTTTGTTCTCTATTCAAATCCCTTCTTCAACAGTCCAATCCGAAGGTGGTGGTGACGTTGGCGCTTTGCCGTTACTGCTATCGTCACCACTAAACTGTCACCAGCTGGGTTCTTCAAACTCCAATAGCGTTGCACCATAACAGTACATTTATTCCATAACATGCGGAGACCCACATCATCAAAAGATCACACGTTTTTAGTTTATTGGTATCTCTAGTATCCTCATAAACCTTAACAACATCAGTGTTCGCTCAGTTCACGCTAGATAGATTTATGGTTATTCTGAACGAACTACATCACGCATTGAGCTTAAGACAATCCCTAAAAAGTCTTACTTACTTAAAAATTTCTTAAGAACATTGTGAAGCGCCGGAGACACTTTGAGAAGACTTTGGACCAATGCCAGGAATATGAATTCTGATCTAATTCGAATTGTCTACTCCACTATTCCACTCTCTGTGTTTCTGCTCGCGCTTAAAGTCTTAAAATAGTTGAAGCGCTTTAAAGCTGCTAATTGCACTTTGAGCACTAGACCGTTAAGAATGTACTTAATCAAGAAATACTTGCAAAATTTTTATGTTCATCATAACTATTAGTTGATATTATTAGTTTGAATGTTTTTTTCTTTAACTTTATTGATGATGTTATTTCAGAAATAAAATTTTATGATTTCCAATATAAAGTACGGAACGATTGTGTACCGATATTGATAATGTATCATTGGTATATTAGACCACCAGGTTGACAGTTTTATGTTGTTACCAATCGATTTGTGGTAGCGCTCAGGGACTCCAATAGGTATTCTCACATCGTTATTCCGCGCGGTGCTGCACACCGTGGCCGATTGTATATAACGAATACAATTTTATGGCGTTTTAAGTGCCACCGTCAAAACCCCGGTACGAATGTTCGGCAAACGGTGCCGGTGGTGCGGCAAGGCCATAAACACGTTTGGGCAGATCGCCAGATGACTGATTTAATAGTTTTGTCAACATATTCTCACGATATCTTCATTTCCAACGCTACCAATCCTTCAACACCTACATGCGGAATATTATATCAATTTATTTAAACTTCTATGTAATCAAAATCTTCTAGATGGAAACGTTAGGTTCTTCTTGATATTGCTGCAACCAACCGTTTTCTGAGTTATTAAATCATTGCAGTGCTAGAACCTTTGTTTCTTCATGCTATACAGTATTGCGGGGTACATGACTAGACCACAATCTTGATTTTTGAGGTTAGTGAATGTTACTGATTTTGTGTTTCTCATCTTATGTGTCACCCGTCACCCTAACTCTTACGAGCGCTAAATCGCAGGTGGCCTACGTGATATATGTTGTCCCTTGCGATATGCCCATATATGGCAATACTCATCGCGCTCGCTTCCTATTTGCCAATAGCTCACCCTATCTTTAACTTAACGTTTTTCATTGTAACTTCCACACATCATTACGTCAGTCTATCTTTCGATTCTATTCAAATAAGTTCTGTCTCGTGCTCTGATACCAAACTGTGTAAAGTGGAAGTAAACGTTTTTAATAAACTATTTAAAATGTTCTTGAAGCCGTGATTTTTATTAACTCGCACTATTAAACACCTCAGTATCATCCTTCAAATTAGCTTTCAGAATTCAAATATTTCAATTTATTTGATTAAGTCACACATCCTTTAGTGCTTAAGATTGATGATTCTATATTAATCTGTACATTAACAATTACATAACTTTACAAAATTGTCTTCTAGTTATATCCATCAAGTCAAGGTAACTGGAACGATGACGACATAGTTGACAAGATTATTGTAATTCCGTAGATGTTAGTACACCTAATATTACCAAATATTATTAAAGCCTTTGGGGTTTGTTTTCATACACAGTTTGTTGTATACGAATGTGTTTCTCTATAAAGCCTAGTCCTCGTAATCCTAAATGTTTCAGAATTTCGTAGTATGAGGTATGAGCATACAATGAGACAGAAACAGGGACGCATACTGTTAAACGGATGAATAATACCGCAATAATAATGTTGTTGTGTTTGCGTCCAGTTGGTGAACATGAGTTCATGTGCCTGATGTGGGAGTGACACCACACAGAACAACCCCAATTAACAGACACATTCGCGTCGCCACATCAACGTGTCCGAATAATCGCTGTACTAGGTTTATTATCCTTGCCCCACAGCGTCAAATATATTCAAATCGTCAAGAGTGGTACCAAAGCCACTGTGGTCTCAATACTAAATGTCGTTTATGATCTACAGAACGACTTGCAATATGTACAACATCTTGGACCTGGAGGGATTAAATAGTTTACAACTTGTTTTATGTCAATGTCAACTTCAACACTTAAACTGAAAGTTAAGATGTTTTGAAACGCCTACTGAAGATTATTTTTAACTCAAACCTTGACAGGTTAAAATAGAATAGAATAGGAAAAGTAAAAATAAAGATTCGTAGTATTGTCTTTCGACTGCAGTTTTTGTTATGGCCGACAGCTGACTGGAATAAGCGGATGGGAGCACGTTCAAGAAATTTACGTCCAATAAAAGTCAAAATCCAGCCTTGCTTATTATGTCATAGTAACGTGGGTGAAACGCGTGCGCCGGGCGGAAGAGCGCGGCGAAGTTGAACTAACCGCGATCGTGCCATCGCGCCATCATCGACAAGCAAACCGGAGAAGAAAGTTTAACCACCCCCCACGCGCGGTTGCTAGCTTTACATTATTCACCAACTTTCCGGGCGCTAGGTAAACTCATACTTGGCCCTCATCGCACAACAACGCACGTAATAAGTATCGGTTAACTTCATTAAACTCACCCCAAGCTTAGTTCGTAAATCTTTGGCGCATCTCCTTCTCGTTTTCAATAATGGCGTATTATGTGCAAAATCTTCGACTATAAGTCCTAAACTAAATGGAAAAGCGTCTTGATGTCTTCTCATTTCTTGTTTTTGATGTTTTGTAGCAAAATATTTTGTTACTTTTGCGTCCGACATAGGATAAGCTTTGACTACAATTCCAAGTATTATATACCTTTTCATCTCAGTATTTATTGTGCAATGATACGGATCGTTGAAGATATGTCATACCAAGCCATGCAACTTGTGTTTGATGTCGCGATCTAAATTTAGGTCTCAAAGTATGCGAATAATTTTATGTTTTGTGAAACATAATTTTAACTCATTCCAACCAATTTTTACTTTTAGAATTAAAAAATGTTGACAATTTGTATGAACAACAATAGAGTCAAGATAACCATGAGTATTCCAGATATATATTTGGCAAACCACGCAGTTCTTGGTATAGTTCAGACTGTTTCGGCGTTGTCGGAAGCCGAAATCTCCCGGGAGACTCACTAATTTAACAACAAAACTTTTATACTTTTACTACTCACTATTAGCGTGTGCGGCGGGCGTCTAACTAGCGCAAATCTCGTTTTCCGTGTTGGTAACTGTCCGCGCTCATAACGCACACCCACCTACGCCCCGTTTCTCACCCGACGCATTTCTTTTCCTAGACGCAATCCCAGTGCCGCCGCCAAGAAGAAACACAAAAGAACTGGAACAAGGGGACAAGTGGATAAGGAAAAGCAACCGACGACTATACGAGAGGATTTTAACAATGCCTGAAATTTAACGGCCTTTTGTGCCCCTTTCTTTTTTCTTATTCTTTCTTCTTATTTCGCGCGTAGCGTTGCAATCCTAACGATTTAACCTGTCATCGCTATGTGGTAAACTAACGAGGCTAATTTTTATCAACGAAATGAAGGAACGCAAAAGCACTGAAGCGTACTTCCATAATTCGCAAAACGACCCGAACAAAGCAAGCGAAATCAACGAACATTTCAAAAAATTCAACTGATTGTTGTGGTAGATTGTAAACACTGATTTCGTTGAACGTTCTAAAACTAGTTGTGTTTAGCACACATGTAAACAAAGCTTTTAATGTTTGACTGTTTCGGCGTTTTGGCATGCGGTCGGATATATTTTTAACTGCAGCCTATTAAAACTGTTGTCTTGTTTGAAATGTTTGCGCACGAATTATCCGGGCCGCAGTGACAATGTTTGAAGTATGTCCCTCAGCGTCGAAGACAAAAAACAACACACCCGCGTATAAAGCATCCTCCTAGCTTGCTTCTAACCCGAAACTCCCTAGGGGCTGTTTACAGTATTCGCGCATAGATAAAGCACGTGGACACTTCTACCCGTACGATGGCCATCAAAGATTTACACACACTACACAACATGATAAATAAATGCACAAACAAAGGAAGCTCCAAGTGCATCTTAGCATTTTGTAAAGTTATTAATACTTAGTAACATGAATATAATTGTTAGCGGGGCGCGGGTGCTTTAAATTCTATTGGCAACGCAAAAAACTTCCGGTTGACAATGCTGGTGTATCGTCGTGTATTATCTCCTCGGGCGTATCGTTGCGTAACTTATTATTCTCGACGAAGCCAGCAAGCTTTCTTTATAATCGCAAGAGGCTTGAATTACGCACGCTGTGGATGTAAACCGCGTGAAACTAAGAGTCTACGGGAAGGAGCACTTATAAAGTTATCAACGTTGCCTAAAACTTATTACCCTGGTGCGTATTTACTTAAAAACAAATACAACAATTATTTAATACCCAATATTTTAAAACAAACGCAAATTTAAAAAAAATAATGTTAATAACTAAATAAATTCAATTAAAAATAAAAACTTTAAGAGTAAACTTTAACAGAAGTACATCCCTGGAAAAAGTTTGGTATAAAGTTGAATTACCCTGCTTCCGGATGAGAATAGAAGCGTACTCATGAGTATCAAATGTAGTATAGTGTACTGTAGTCTTGTACAATTCGCATTGTGATAGTGAAGCAATAAAATTAACCTGCAAAAGATGGACGCGTAACGACGAGCAAACTCGTTGAAAGTTGGACGAACTGCACAAAGCGCAAAATTGTCTCGAAGCTCAACGCTGAACATCCACGTCTTCCGGATACACCTACGAGACGACACATCCTTGCAGTATTTGCTGTACAGTTGCTGGAGCTGCAGAGCGGATGAAAATGAAGATGGAGCTGCAGATTCGGCAGATTACTACCCCTCACTTCGTCGAAAAACTTGTGTCGCACTCATTTTAAACACGTGTAAATTCACTTAGAACAGATCTGGGGAATCACTTCAAAATCACTTTATATTTTAGACTGATGCATTTTTACTTTAAAACTTTAAAGTTTTGTGGTTAAATCCAAGTTACTAATTTAGATTGCGTTTTAGTGTGTGGAAATTGGACTTGGATTCTTGCTCGATTGTTATATTGACGATGAGATGTTGAGAACAAGTGTTGAGCCGGACGAAGTGATGTGTTGACTGGTTGGCTGGGTCCACACAGCGCACATTCTAGCACAAGAGAACACATGAGACCACATGAGCTTCAAGCATTTTTAAGGTGCCATAATACGATGAGAATAGCAACGACGAACATCCACATCACATTCGACACTGACGTCGAACAACCTACGTTCTTTACAAGCTTGGAAGTCTTCACATTTTCACATATTGTTAACATTTCACTTTATTGAAAATATTTTTTGTGATGTAGGTACTTGGCATTTGTAAGCTCTAAGTTGTTGGTCAATTAATAACATCTAATACTCCAACCTGCGTTCGTACCAAGAATGCTGATTGGAGCTTTTAATTATATATGTTTTATAACATCCTACTTATAATCATGAAATGAAATTTTAAAATAATTGAATTTGTTAATGTCTTGATTGAGGAGAGACAATTTAATTGTGTAGTATTTTTATCGTACTTTCACTTCATTAAGAGACAAAAATAAAATCTAAACTGGTACTAATTATCTTTATTTGTTTCCTTGTTTTTGTTTACGTTTTCTGTTTGTCTTGTAAATAATTATTTTCATTTGGCTTCGTTTTTTGCAGATCTTTTTGTTCGTTCGTATTATTTTGAAAATAAAAAAAAGATTTGTGTTGTAAAAGTTAAATCTGAACAAATGTAAAACGTGAATTGTAAAATGTAAACAGTTAAACAACTCGAAGAGATGGGAATGAAGTGATGAAGAGTTGGACAAGGAGTAAACCCGTTGTGTTGAACGATCACAACATTTTCTCTCGCTTTTAATTATCAGAACACAATTGCAAGATTCATATCATTTACTAATTAACGTTTTATACAATTTGCGTAATTAACGTTTTAAACGAGTACAAATATAGACACAATTTTAATTAACGTATGGTGTAGGTATTTATTGTTTTCGAAAAGTTAAGGGTATATTATGAAGTAATTTCAAATGTTATAATTTAATGTATACTATAGAGTAATTTATAAATTAAAGATTCACAAATAATAGTAATAAAATTATTCATTAATAAATAAACATACTATAAAATTTAAATTGAAATTAATATTGCATTATTACACTCACGCGGTGTGAATTAATAAACAAAATGTTTGTTTCCATATTTGTTTAAAACATTTTGTATAAATATTTTCTGTTTTCCATTATATTTCAAATGTTTGTATTTTATGCTAAAGTCTTTTATTTGTTAAACAAAAGTTAAACTCTTCTTTTTAATTAAAAGTCGTTTGCTTTTCCTTATGACATCAAAACGTTTATGATTATGAATAGAATTTGCTGTGAAATAATAAAAAAAGACTATTGTTGAAGTGTACCGCGAAATTTAAGCGTTTGAAGATCAAAACTATTCAAATTCACTGCACCATGCAGCGTATTCAACAGAGCATCGTAGCTTTAATAGTATTAGCCCGGATCTGGCATGTATATTCTTCATTCTTAGAATCCGACATCTAAACTCACGTGGAACATTAAAATTAAACAAAAAATATGAAAAAACATCGAAGTGAATAGGAGCACGGACGATATCACGTCGAGTTTGTGTGAATCGTAGACGTACATTTCATAGAAACACAATTTATTTGAAAGCCTTTGTGTTGGCAGAAAAGCAACTCACCTTCTTTGTGGAAACAATAAGAATCGAGAAAAACTTCACAAAATTGTTTTCAAAAGTTTTTGAATGAGATAAAATTGTGATTTATTATAAAACAATTTTATTGGGTATGAATAAATTAATATATGTATGTTTTGTTTATATAGTAGAAGTAGATTATTTTAAGCCGTAGATCATGACACATTATGGCATCAATAGTTGCGCGGCTGGTGTCTGTTCCTGTTGCACGCTTGCTGAATTATTCATAAATTTTATGGTTTATATTATGAATGTTGCGCCATGCATCGCCATCGTCGACGTCGTGCCGGCAGGAACTGATTAAATTGCAGTTATATTAATGTCACTTTTGGCTTTAGCTAATACCAATAAATTACTTGTTAAATCAGCTAAAATATAGCATTTAGATGATTAATGCGTTCATAATGCTTTGTTTTTGTTTGGTACTTTAGTAATTAGAAAATATTTAGACACTAATTTAATTATATTCTTCTTAATAATTTTTTATATATTGTCAATTATTTTTATTTATTGTCAACTCCTCTCTTCTCTCTCTCCACTCTTCTTTCCACTCCTCTCTCAAATCCTATTTCCACTCCTCTTTCTATTCCTCTGTTTACTTCTCTCTCTACTTTTCTTTTCACTCCTCTCCCAAATCCTATTTTCACTCTTCTCTACAATCCTATTTCCTATTTTCTCTCTACTCTTCTCCCCACTTCTCTCTCCACTTCTTTATCCATTCTTCTCTCCACTCTTCTCTCAAATCCTATTTTAACTCCTTTTTCCACAGCTCTATCTTCTTCTCTCTCTACTCCTCTCCCTACTCCCCTCTCCACTCTTCACTTCATTAAATTCTCTACTCCTCTCTCTACTCTTCTCCCCATTCAACTCTCTACTCCTCTCTCCATTTTTCTCTACACTCTTCTCTCCTCTCCTCTCTCTACTGTCCCTGTCCATTCTCCTCTCTACTCCTCTTTTCACTCCTCTCTCTTCTTCTCTCTCTACTCCTCTCTCCACTCTTCTCTCCATTCTTCTCTCTAATCCTCTCTCCACTCCTCTCTCCACTTTTCTCTCCATTACTCTCACCACTATTTTCTCCACTCGTCTCCGCTTTTCTCTTCTTTTGCAACTTCTTAGTGAAACGTCGAGGCGCTTCATTCAATGAAATAACTGATTATTAATCAAGAAGTTAAAACAAAATTATTCAATCCCAATTCAAAATAGAATAGCGTGCAGAACATTTTGACACTAACAGCGATATATTAATCGACCTGCTCGGCCAACATGAAATCTGAAGTCTTTACCGCGGCTCCTGGCAGTGAGCTTTGGAAATTTGTTTCGGAAAGTAAAGTATCCAACACTAAGTAACTACTAGCTAAAAGCACAAGTGTACACACGTTTTCACATTAACACAAGAAGTTGTTTGCAAGTTGTTGATATAATGCTGATGGGAATGCCCACGGCAACAAACTAATTGTGATTGCGATGGTGATGGCTGTAAGGGTGAACAACTGAACAACGCCTGAAGAGAACCGAACTCTTCCGCTACTCGCCACCTTCCAACCTAAGCTTTTGTGATCGTTGGGCTGCTCTGCATTCGTGTATGTTCTCTATGATTGCGTGTCTAATGCCCTCGCGTTTCACGCTGTCATGACCCTTCAGCTTAATTACATGGCGCGCATCATACGTTAATTGAGTTATTAAATGAGCTACAGCAGTTTAACAAGATAATTAGTTTCTACTTCCACGTTTGTGTTACTTTGTGCGAGAAAGTTTTATAACTTATAAACCAGAAGACACGACGTCCTAGACGTGAACTACTCAACTCTCGATAAATTCTTGAGTATTACAAAATAAACATTGAAGAAAAATGAATATGTTTGACTAACCAAACCCAGATGACAATTTTAACTCAGTTGTAATCCGCTTCCATTAATTACACGTAATTCAAAACGACAACCAGCGACTTCTTTCATGTCGAAATGTTTGCCTTGCTGATCTACAGCTCGTCGACTTTGGTTGCTGCAACCGGTGACGCTTTTTGTTCGACGCCGAATGCCGCTTTTAATTGTCGCAGCTCGCCACGATGCCCACGATGATTGATGAGCGCCGTGTTGTCGTAGACGAAGTCGTTTTAAAAATAATTCACATCAACTCGTACAGACACTCGAAGCTTCCATTAAACCTGCTGTGACGCGACTGTTAGAAGACATCTTACTAACTAATTAAATTATTATATAGAAAAAGACGATAATTCTATTCTTATTAAAATATTAACGTTTTTGATATAATCGACATAATTCGTTTGAATAAATTTTATTTTTTTACAAATTTGCGTAAACATGATAAAAACGGTTGTATTGTAATGGAACGATAAACATTTTTGCGATTCATTGGTCATGTAAAAATTCCAGGAACACGGGAACAAAAGCTATTGCGCCAGTGCAGGCTGTGCTGGGTTTTGTCGAAAGCAGTCCAATAAAACGGATCATTAAACGTCTATTTAAACGAAAGCCATCTGGCACGCATGGATTCAATCACGAGGTTTTGAATTGAGCTAATTACCGCTAGCGTAAAACGCAGTTAATAAAAAAGCGCAAGCGTGGAAGCTTGGCACTGCGTGGGCGTTCGACTTGCATTCGTGGCCTACCGACGCAACGTTCGACGTTCGTATTTAGTATATGTGTTTTTTAGATTTAATTTTGTTTTATTTATTCCCTATGTTATTGTTTTCAGATTTATAACATTATATAACAAACAAACGTTTGTTAAATAGTATATCAGTTTTATATAGAAAAATATGTTACCTATGTAATGTTTAACATATGCTAGTTAACATTTAATTGCAGGAATGGAATGGGAACCTCGCCACCTCTTCAATCTTAAGAGGGACACTGTCAAAAATGTTTCTGAAAAATTTTCGTCTGGTTTTTTGTATTACATTCTCCATACGAAAATGTATAAAGTTAATACAATACAACAGAATTAAAACCGTAAAATGTTATTACAACATATATTATTGTATTAATCTGAAAACGATAAATGGCATAGACAAAAAAAATAGCTATAGCTAAAGCTTTTCAACGTATGACCAAATATTATACACAAAACATCCCCGAAGTATTTTAATTTGGCCTTTTTTGATTTTATTGGTTTTCGCTGAAGAAAATTGCTCGTATCTTCTCACCATAATATTGAATTCTCTCGTTCTAGTTTTTAAATTATAGTTAAAGAGTTGCTCTTTAACGTACGACAAAATTCAAGATGAAAAACATCCCCGAAGTATTTTATTTCTGCTTTCAAAGTTGGTCAATTTTTTGTTTTTTTCGATTTTCGCTGAAGAAAATTGCTCGTATCTCTTCACCATATTATTCAATTCTCTCGTTCATGTTTTTAAAAGATAGTTGTTGCGTTGTTCTTTAACGTATGAGCTCTTTTAGGGGCTAAACCATCCTCGAAGTTTTTTATTTTACCTTTGATG
>JARJDS010015722.1:0-11197 GCA_030264155.1 Atheta pasadenae | reverse complement strand
CCTAACCTAACCTAACCTAACCTAACCTAACCTAACCTAACCTAACCTAACCTAACCTAACCTAACCTAACCTAACCTAACCTAACCTAACCTAACCTAACCTAACCTAACCTAAAAAGTCCAACAATTACCTACACAAACATTGATTAACAAACAAACAAAAAACAAAAGAAAACGTCTTTACAATGACAGGCTATATCGCCGCCATTTTGTATAAAAATTGAAATATAAAAATTACATTTCGTACTTTAACATGTAACCAATATAAACCTTCAAAAATAAATGCGATTGCAATTGTTATACTCGCACAATAAATTATCAATTATTCTTCTCGGTCTTAATTTCTGCCTCTTAAGTCGGTCTATAATGATAGTAATGGAAAATTGAATTACTTAAAATTAATTAATTAACTAACGTTGATATTCACAAAACATTATCGGATATTGTGATTAATTGGATTGGCACGTAATAAATAATCAGCAAGTCGTAAAAGACCAAAAGGTTTTTCAATGTTTGATGAAAATAAATACATTTATGTGAAGCCTTTGTCATAAAAGTCACATATGCCTACCCAAGCCAACCAATTTAACCGACTTTATTAAGTTTTATTGATATATAAAACGGCCATAAAGGTAACTGCAACAAATATGAAAATTTGTGGAAGTAGGCATTATTTTAACTACTCATAAAATAACATTCGCGCCGTGCCCATTTATTTTTATTACCCAACACTAACCCCAGCACATATTTCATGATCTTCAATTATAATTTTTTTCTTTTAAAATTTCCATTTTATTATTCTTTAAGACGCAACTTTGTATTCATCGACAAAAAAAACAACAAAAAAACACTAAGTTACTTAAGTAAGTACTTAATTATTAAAATAATTAAATTATTTAATTAAAAATACTTAAATTATACACCAATGTTAAATAAAATAATTATTTAAACCAATTTAGAAATGTAGGCAACCAATCTTACACGTTGAAATTGCTAATATTTAGATTTAGCGTTGATTTGAACGTTTTCGTCCTTTTATGTTTTTTTTTATTTTTACGCTGCTTTTCTACAATCAACGATGCTGACCTCGTTCGCGCTTCTTTCTTTCCGCTTACAATTTCGTTCTTTAAATCTACGTTTGGATAGCGGCGAATTTCGTAAAAGCGCGCAGAGAATAAAAGCGAAGAGGCGAGACGAAACGGGACAAAAGCCTTTTTGATTTTATTAAAAAGTCTCGAGATTTGGATGAGCTGAATTTTTAATATTGCCTAAAAGGTAATGAAATCGAAAAGGGGTTGCTCCATTAAATTTGAATAGAAATTGAAATAGAAATGCAAACGCAAAAATAATAAATGAAATACCGAATGAAAACTGGAGTAAACATGTTTTTCTTGTTATTATTATTAATTTTAACTACCCACATATTTCTTTTGTATTATTTTGTGATTTTATTACTACATTATACACAAAATGCCCGGCGCCTTCAGAATATTAAAGATTAATTTTCAACCAAACAATAAATATTACTCAGACAACAAAATCCAATTTTTTTATTTTAATAATCATACCCACTAGTATAGTAATATTTTTTCTAAGAAAATAATTTTTATTAAAAAATTAAAATAATAATGTATCATTTGTTTTACTTTAAAATCCGTGTAACAATGTATTTTAAAAGTCTTTGAAAGTCTTAAACTTTTATAAAGTTTATAAGACGAAAAACTTCTTGTGCTTGGATCCTAAGAGGTGTTGTTCCCCTTGAGAAATAAATAATTTGCAAGTTTACATTATTTTTCATTACTGAAATATTGATTTTCCGTTTACGTTTACTTTACAAAACTTTTACTTTGACTTTGACTCAAGCTATAAACATCTTTTTGATTTAGTAGACGTAGACTTTGAGGAATGTATCCTTCTATAATTTCTTGAAAAGAACTTTAACATTCAACTAAACGCAGTAGCACAGTTGTCAAGTTGTGTAATTATATTGTATCATGCGTAATTGTTGTTGTTGTTTTGGCGTACACAAACAAATAGTGAGTGAAGCAGCCGCGGGTGCAACGACTGATCTACCAGACTACCTTGAGACCTTTGCATTCCTGCGAAGCGTGCCTGCATGCCAGCAAAGGCCGTCTCGCGGTCGCCCATGTGCAATTTGTGTGTGCAATGTTCATTTATGGCGCACGCAGAAGTGAGTGACCTACCTGCCCAGTCTCCGAGATACATACACTGATACGAGCACCGGACTGCTGGTGTGCAAGTATCTTTGCATGAGTCAGTAAGAAGTCACTGCACATAACATAAACTGCTTTCAATCTGGAGTAATTTCATTAATTTGCAAATGATTGTTTTACATTAAAACATCCGCATGATTGAATTGAAAAGTTTCGTTTACATCAGGTATGTGCGTAAAGCAATTTCTCTGGTTTGCTCGCTCGTCCTCAACTTCTTCGTTAATTTAAACTTTTACATCAAAGCGAAATTCTCTTTGAATGAATTATTGACGGTTATTGGCGAATATTTCCAAACAAAGTTTTGAGGCTTTTCCATTAATTATTACGCGCATGCGTCCAACCCTTATAGACGAACGAATATTACGGCGATAAATAATAATCAGAGGATTATAATGTTGAGTTAAAACCCTAATCACTGCTGCGTTTACAATCAAATTGGGTAACGCTTAGTTCGTAAATACTTAAGTGATTTGCGAACTCAATTCGAATGAGTTGCTGGATTGGTGTTGTGTTACGTTGATTTGTTTCCGAACTGACAGCCACCTATTGAATCGGTAAAGATTTCAGAGCGAAACAACAAAACGACGTGATGCAAGAACTGCGAAGTAATCAGAAATAAAAGAAACACGACGTGGAAAAACGAGCCAGGAACGCAAGAAACTTTGCTCCCAAGACGGCAAGCCATAAAAGGAATTTGCGTAAGGCAGGTAGTTGTTCGACGAACATTATAGATTCACAGCAAACTACAAACTAGGGTTTGATGTAAGTGAACCCTCTGTTTGTTCGGTTTAAATTATTCAATTTCTACACACGATATTTTGTTTTGGAAATGAATGAAAACATTAGACGTGATTTGTACAGTCAATAAATCGCTAAAAAAAACAAATGCGCTAATAATCAAGTGGTCTTCTATTCCAATGTTTATTTGCTTTTAGCAGCAATTGTTTTCCTTGAATGTTAGTCACGTAGGCTGATACCTGTCCAGCCAATCACAATGCAAGCTAACGATTGAACTTCAGTTTAAAGATAGTCCAGAGACTTTGAAAATTAACGTTAACGTGTGTCAACAATTATTAACCTTAAGGTAGGTAATAAATGGTATCCAAGTTTTAAAAACAAAAAAACCAAAAGCCATAAATTTAATCAAAAATAACTTTCAACAACATTTAAAAAAATTGCTAGATCCATGGGCAATTAATCATAATAAACTTCAGTGTAACTTGTAGTGAAATATCTGATAAAAAGCAATTTGGCCGCAGACGCCAAATTAGCGCAAATTAACAATTTATATCCATTAGCGGAAGAAAGTAAGTAATTGCTACGATGCACAGCAACAACTTGTCCAAATCAAATTTATTGCATTCGCAAGCGTAAATTCGCCCTCGATCAAAGTTTTCGTTCTCGAAATTAACCCCTAACGTCCAATATCGATATCAGTTTTCATTTAGTTCGGAAACAATTTACGCAATCATAAAATATTATTTAATTAAATACAAGAAGCTATTAAAAATATTCACTTCCACATAATATCGCTTTATATTTCACTAAAATTAAATCACGCGGCGGGAAGTCGGTTGGAACATGCCGCATACCACATATGTATTGTGGTTTACAGAGCCATGGTGCAAACGCAATCAATAAATCAATACAAGTACGAACAACAACAATAACACATACTTTCATAATATATTATGTTTGTTCTACAAATAATTCTATATTTATATTATTGTGGAGAAAGAAAAAATTGTTCTATATTACCTGTATCAAATAGAAGTTCAGTCAACACTCGATGGAAGAATGACCTGGAAATATAACAAATGTTTATTAATTAAGTGCGAAATAAAAAGTAAAAGAAATAGTATTTTATATTGTGGAAAAGGATTCGTCCGTTGAATCGTGTGAGATGAATAAGATTTTTTGTCTTCGCTGTCGCCAAAGACGTATTTCATCTTGGCGGATGCAGCATGTGAAGTATGTCGAAAAGGGGAGCAAAAGAATAAAACTGGGTCGTTCATTGTGCGCCCAAGGAAATTCCGTGGCAAGAACTTAGACATCTGAAGGAAGCAAAGTGGTAAAACTTGAACTAAGTGAAATGACGCCAATCGACATTTATTGTATCATGTGACAATGCTATGACAACAGGAAAATCTGGTATTGAATGAATAGCTTCACGAATATTTATAACAATAACCGATTTATTCATAAATATTTATGAATGTTAATAGTTTTAATTAACGCTACGCAAACTAAATTTAATTAAAAACCGCTGGAATATTCATTTTGTTGGTTTAATAAAAGTCGGCAATTTTAGTTTGACAGGAAGAAAAGTTAACTACGTAATTTTTCACCCTATGATTTAATTTTTTGCGTTTTAATTTTTAATTTGTTATTTATAAGTTGATTTTAAATGTATGATTAATTTAACACTTAAATCCACCTTGAAATATTTTATTTAAGGCTAAAATTCCACAAAACTTTTGTTCTTCGGTAAAAATATTTCATAAAGGATAATTAGACATAGCTCCTTATATTATAACCAAATCTTTATGTTCTAATTTTTTATTTATATGTAAAGAGTTCATTTATAACACACAACTCAATTGAACCTTTAAATTAACCCCAAAGTATTTTATTTTTGCTTTAAAAAAATATTTAAAAATGTGGGGTTTAAACAGAAACAAGTTAAGCAAAATTGACCATAGTTTCTCGCCCCATCATTAAATGTTTTTTTTCTAATTTTTTTTGTGTAGTTAAAGAGTTCTTATTTTATGTATTACTTAATTCATCCCTTAAATCATAGTCAAAATATTTTAATTCTGCCCTCAAAGTTTTTAATATTTAGAAAACACAGGTTAAAGGTAATAATTGACCCTAGTTCCTCACAATATTAACCATTTTTTTAATTCTAATTTTTTATTTATAATTAAAGAATTTATCTTAAAGTATAGCCGAATTCATCCCTTAAATTGTTCTCAAAGTATGTTATTTTAGCCTTCAAAGTTGATCAAAATCACAATTTGGATAATTAGCTTTAACTCCTCATCACATTATCCCATTTTTTTGTTCTAATTTTTAATTTATACTTAAAAAGTTCATTTTTAATATATGACCTAATTTAATGTTTAAATCATCCCCAAAATATTTTATTTTGACCTTCAAAGTTACCAGCTTTTGGTTTTTATTTTAAGCAATGACGTCTTGTCAAAAGTCCTTACGATATAAACCAGTTTTTCTTTATTAGTTTTTTATTTATAGTTTTTCTGGCTTAAAATAAGTAGAAAATAATGTAATTAAGTCAACAATGCATTACCAGCAACCCACAACACACATCTTTATTGATTAGTTGAATTTTTTTGTACGCAAACTTATTGTGAGGTCCTTTTATTCCTTCCTGAATGAAATATTAACAATGCTCGTATTATATGAATACACCTACACCAAATCGAGTTCGTTTGTTTAATGTTTATATTTCAAGTAACTGAAAACCAAAAATAATCCATCAATATTTAACAAAATATGATTTTTTACATCGAAAGGTGAAAAATGAAAAGCTTTGAATTTCCCACAAGCCCACAACAATTTATATCTGTAAAAACGAATTTGCATTATAAAAATCGCGCGCAAACGACAACAAAACGCGCAAAAGCCGAATAGGCTGCGAGGAAAAACGGAAAAGAGTTATCCCTTCGATTCGGGGAACTCGACACCGCTGTAATCCGTTTATAAGGTAGATTATAAGGGTACGGTAATACTTTATAATGGAAATTGACCATCAACAGATTACGACTGATGCGAACGAAATTTGACGGTCAACTGAAATAAGTATTTTATCGCGTGTTCTAAATAAAATTTGGGAACAACAACAAAATTCGGTCTTACGCGAATTCTTAATGTTATTTTTTTTATTCAGCAAAACAAATCGGCGAAGGTAGAAAATAAGCATGTTGTGTAACATAGTCAGGAGTTGGGGCTGATCGTGAGATGAAAGCATAAAGCCGATTAAAATTGTTCACGTAGGAACGCTTCCCATTTTTATCTTGTTACATTCACACGTGACGCACAAAACTGCGAAGCCATCAGAAATTCATTGAGTAAACACGAAAATACGTTTGAACATTTTGCACGTATTTGGTGACGATATGAAAAATGATGTTTTACTCAGCTTTTTACCTTTTTTTTTTATCATGGGTGCAAAAAAAATGCAGAGCCATCTATCAAGTGGTAGTTTAAAATGTTTGACATTACACTTTACAAATACGCAGTTAAAAACACGTTGCTGTTTCTTCTACCCAGTAAAGTAACGGTAGTTTAATTATAACAAAACAGTAATTAACTTAATAATACCCATGCAGTTCGAAGCTATGATGGTTTGACGTGAACAATTTACACTTACACACCCACCCGCTTATTGATAATGAATCGGCGCGCAGACAGGCAACAGTTAAACAAACATTTAAGTACTGCATCGCGGTAGAACTGACAAATATAGGACATGCCAACATTATCATACATGTTAATTAGTCGGGTGCTTTGCATTTTAATTAAGCTTAAATAGGCCCCAACGCGCACTCGCACAAGAAAATCGTGTCACACGCATCGACAACAAAAGCGATCACATTTAATGCAAATGCCACACGTTGTGTCTGCCCACATTGCCTATAATTAATCCCTTCTCGCCATAAAACGTAAGCGTTTTCAGGATTTTGCATGAAATATTTACAAAAAGAAATGCGCTGGGAATAAATTTATTCAAAACCACAAAGAGCACGACGCTTTGACGCCTACATGCTTACTTCGATAGTGGATAGTGAGTAGTGCAGGGCTTCCACACAAAAAGTTAACAGAATAAAATGCGATGTATTTTTGCGCACTCGCTTTTCCGGTTCCACTTCAATTCATGTGCTCACTGAACAAACAAGCTACTGAAAACGTCGCGGAAAAGTCTACTTTCATTTCGCTTCGGAAATATGCCATCCGGCTAAACCTACTTCGCATTGCACTTGCACGATATATACATACATATTCATGCTATGAAAAATAGTCACCATCTTCGGGATATGCATACATTGGATACTTCTTTCTCTCAACTTTAGTTGCCAGAGTTGAGTTGTAGGGTTGTACCACTCAAACACAGATTTCCATTCTCAATTCTTTTTAACTCAACTGTTTGCTTTCTTTTTCTATGATGTATGTCACTTATATTTCTTCTTTATAGTTGGATATTTGTTTTGTTTATTAATATCATAACCTAACTCTTAACCTTACTCCAAACCTAACCTAACCTAACTTAACTTAACTTAACCTAACCTAACCTAACCTAACCTAACCTAACCTAACCTAACCTAACCTAACCTAACTTAACCTAACTTAACCTAACCTAACCTAACCTAACCTAACCTAACCTAACTTAACCTAACCTAACTCCTAATCTAACCGAATTCCTAACCTAACCAAATTCCTATCCTAACCTACCTCCTAGCCTAGCATAACCCAATTCTTCACTTAAACTAATTCCTAACCTAATCTAACACCTAACCTTACTCCTCACCTAATTCCTAACCTAACTTAACCTAACATCTAACCTAACTCCTAACCTAACATAACCTAACATCTAACCTAACACCTAACCTAACTCCTAACCTAACCCCTAGCGTTGCTTATTAAAGTAAATTCAGTTTGTATTGAAAAATCATTGATTTCATTTACTTATTTTGGTAACCTGATGGTAGTTTGGTAATACAAAGTTCAAAACCAACATTGTTTACAACTCATAGATGTCTAACTTCATAACATTCCCCCTTCAATCATTTAGACTTTAAACACACTCCTGACGTATTCACCAGTTTACCAGGAATTTCGTATCAAACTAAAACAGCAATGCATCAAGACAACACATTGTTTGCGGTGAATGGGAAAGTGTATACGTTATCATATCACAACCTCAGCACGTGTCAGTGGTTGCGGTCGTGATTATACAAGTTTATAGATGAGGCGTATAATTTATCTAAATTCATGGTAATGACCTAATCAATCACCAGCGTCGAGCCAAGCCAAGCAAATAGAACATTTCTGACATTATGTGCATGGTACGCATATAGTACTTTAGCCTGCTTCAGTCTGCTTCAGCTAAGATTCACATTTTACAATGATGCATTGCTGTTGAGAATATGGTACGCAACAGCCACAACGATAGCTCATCATTGAGTGGCTCTTCGTCTTTGGTACGCCACTACAATGGAGGGCATTCATCAAGGTGTCGCTGTAAATTTCTTACTTTTATGCCTACGTTTTGTTGCTCGTATCCGCCATTATTTTTTCAATGGCTGAGCGTAATAGCGTTGTTGTTCAGTGATGATGAATGATTTCTATAAGCAAGTTTACATTTCAGATGCATATTTCATCAGTTTGGTAGCGTGTTACTACGCCGAGATTTGTTAATAAATTTAATTCAATTTCTGCGAGGGACAATGCGCCACGAAGCGTTTCAGACGTTGAAATTTACTTAGCGCAAGCTTTTGAATTTACATCTAATGGGGAAGCGAAGGGATGACTGCCGCGCAACATTTGCTACCTTTTCAAGTTCGGGAACGTATTGTGAGCATGCCTCGCGACGTTGTGGGTTGTACACAGCCCGCGCAATCGATAATTTACTTATTTCTGTTTTGTTTGCAAACTTGTACATCCATTATGTCAACTTTGGTTGGTTTTACCTACATGAAATGAGAACTAGCACTGGAAATTATTAACACCAAAACTAAGCTGGATTCAAGGTATCACCTTAGTTTAATTATAATTTAATGCGTATTTTATGATGATTCCTCTTAGATAAGTTGTTGAAGCAGTATGCATGTTTAGTTAGAGGTGTTGCAAACTAAAGTCCAAAACCACAGACGGGTGAGAAACTTATCTAACTGAAACTCATCAAAGTTTCTCTTCCAAGACAATGTACTAAAGTAACTTCCCCAAGACTATTGAGAATAATATGTAGAACTAGTGAATATCTTAAAGATAGTTTATATTAAATTTCTTCAATCTCAGGTAATATCAAAACTAAATAACGGTCATTGATCAGGATAATGCCTAACAAACATCCTGAAATTCTTGAATTCAATTTTTAACTTTAAAAAATTATTCCAATATACCTAGGAGATGGTTTACATATATGTTCATATCAATTCTCAAAGATTATCCGATTCAATATCTGACATCTAACCACATAACCCCCAAGGAGCTGTACGGCTGTCAAGTGTAGGTTAGTGTACTTTATTCCAAAGTATCATTGCACAGAACACATCTAGGAATAAGAACACATACCATATAAGTATAAACCTTGGCATGTTGCAAAAGAAATTGAAACACAACGACGATGAATAAACAACGAAAGCAAAGAGAATTTCGTCCAGGGACTGAAGAGGTAGAGAGCCAACGATACTTAAAGTATAAAATTTCTATATTTTCTGTATGCCCTAAACAAAATATTCGCATTGTAGGATGAGCGCAGAAAGTCCCGGATGAGTGCACACTGAATAGGGTAGCAAATCATCAAGGGGCCATCATATAACCTTATAGGTTTGCACACAGATGGAAACTTCCATTTTATGGCACTTCATTCACAATTCAAACACTACCACCTCGCCTGTAGGAGTGTATCATTCTAAAATGTGTTTTTTGTAGGTCTGCCCGTTGTTACATATTCGGGATTAGAGTGTAGTTTAGTTCCTCAGCTCGCGATAAAGTAGATTGTGTAGACATGGCTAGACATGTTTGCCAAGTTTCTTCGTTTTGTTTACTCCGCTGTTGTGTTCTTTAGCAATTAACTTTCATAAATCAATTATCCGCTTAGGAACTGCTGGTAGCCGACTATTTTGGTCGTGACAATGGACAAGAAGCGTGGCATTGTGAGCATTTTCCCTCAGAAATTTTGTTGTTTTCTATGTTGAGGTGATTGATCGAGGCGAATGCTCATGGCTTGCTATTTTTATCGATGAATCTAGAGATTCTAGAGTATCGAAAAGTAGAGTATCGGATCTTTGTTTACGATAAAAGTTTAATAATAGTGCTAGTTTTATTTTGTTTGGAATAATATATAAACAAAAGACAGTTTATAAAGAAGTTGAATAGAATCAGATTTATTTCGAGTATTTAACTTTGCTAGTAGTAAAATTCATCAAGACAAACTAACTAAAAACTAGACCAAAACACAACAAATTTAATTCTCATGACCTAACCTCAAAAGTTTTGTTTTGTTAACCAACAAAACACTGCATGAAAAAGAAAACAAATGAGTATAATAACAGCAAGAATGTAACTAACATGCTAATAAAATTAAACGAAAATACAAACAACAAGTCCGACTAAACCAAAAGATTGCACGCTCATGGCGCGATGCAGGGGATGATAATAATCCAGCTTGTACGCGACTGACGTCACAAGTATCCTCACAGCATCCTTATCGCCACGCTCATGCTTCAGCTCATACTTCACTGCATATACACGAGTACCTCATGAATAATTATAATAAAATCTCGGACCGTCGTCAATTCGTTTTGCATAGTTACACATTTTAAACGACTTTATGTAAATGCAGAAGGTGACTTGGCCGCGGTCTCCTCCAGCTCCTCGTTAGTCGCGTTTGCAGCAAACACAACTGACTACATTTTTCGGCATGATACTCACATAAATAATGCATTCGAACGTCTACAAACTGCAAACAACAAAATGTTAATTTCGATTCTATCACCCATCGGCAATATTCAATCAGTTCGTTTCTCCCTCGATATCCATATCGTCGGTATGGACGCTGTTTGTAATAGCAATTAGTTTATTACGTGTAAGAGATTAGCATACTGATAACGTTAACGCAGCACTAATCGTTATTGTCAATAACAAATCCCGTCAAATGCAATAAGTATACACGGAATAAAAGTTGAACAAATGTTGATTGAATACGCACGAAAAATACC
>JARJDS010015717.1:0-14480 GCA_030264155.1 Atheta pasadenae | reverse complement strand
TTACACTTTGTAACTTATGTTTCCATTGAATATTTGTTGTATGCAACTTGCAATGCTTGGTATGTATGTTAATTTACATTTATTTCTGAATTATATTTGAGAATTTTTTACCTCAAAAATGTCCACAGCCGCTGGGTATCGAACCCGTGTCGCCTGGGTGAGAGGCGACGTCCTTATACATTAAGCCATTCAGCTTCGTACCATTTACGCTAAAAATAAGAAACTTAAGGTCTTACCTGCAAAAATGTATAAAGCAAATACAATACGACTGAATACGACATTAGGTTCGGTTACTTTAGTTAGGTCAAAAATTAGTCGTCATTGAAAACCAAAATAAAATACTTAGGTAATGAATTGTGGATTGAAACAAAAGGTGGATGAAAGATGAACTATTTAACTTAATTTTAAACACTAGAAAACTAAAATTGGATCATGACGAAAGTTATTGCTATTTTCCTAAAACTTAATAGTATTTTCATTTAATTTCAATTTAAAAATTTTATTATTCCTGTTTACAAAGTCGTATAATTAGAACATAATAATAAAAAGTAACTTACATGAAATATGTACAATTTATCGTTATTAAAACGCGTTTCCATATAATAATAATAATAATAATCATCGTCTAGTCTCGATCGACAATGAAAAAAACTTCAAAAATAATAAGTAACTTAAAGTTAAAGAACACAAAACAACATAATAAACATAACAATAAAAAAATTAAACAGTTGTACAGAACAGAGTCCAACCCATTTCACGCGTATGGCATCAAAAATTCGTCAAAGATCCTCTTCGTTCTTCGGCCATGTTATCATTTACTATAACAATTCATATTTGAATGCCTCGTATCTTATAATATAATAAACTAATCATATTGTTTTCATCAAAATTTACAAATTTTCGCACAAAAATTATGTTTTATCATCTTATATCTCATCTTAGACTTATCATTATACTTTTAAATCGCATTAGCGTATTTTGCAGTAATCATATTCGTATGTACAATTAGTATTTTGGTATTTTATAATAATCATATCATTATTATTGGTTTTAATTATTAATAAAATCACAGTTTTCCTAAATATTTATCATTTTATATCGTTAATATGTTCTGTGTGTTAGTAATAGTTAATCTGTTCATTTGAATTAACTTAAAATATTCATTAATCGTTAACATATCAACTAATTAGTCGTTTTTTTTTGTTACAATTAACGCAATTATCGCACTTAGTCTTCAGTTTAATATTCATTGACATGATATTCTTATTAATTGAATTTATAATTGTATTTTATCCAATCAATACGTATTGTTAATATCATGTTCATCTGGCCATTTTTTTGTTTGTTATAATATGTACAATACAATACAATACAACACTGATATTTTGTATTTTACAGGTTTATTTTAAATACTCGTATTTTCGTTTGTTAAATTTAATTTTTAATTCAATTGTTATTAATAAAAACTTACTTTATCAATAACCTACAATACAAGCGTCATTTTGTTTTTGTTTTGTGGTATCTAACTTTGATTCTAAAATCAACTGGCAGTTGTTTTCCGCGTGCCTGATCATATAAACCAATAATAATTCATAGTTTTCGAAGGTTTAACTTAAAATTCATGGTTTTTTAATTTTACCGTCGTTCGATGCGATGGAAGCGTGTTGAATCTCTGACCATAATCGGAAATATTCAGGAGTTGCGGGTGGCAATTGAAACGGCAATGGCGCCGCAAATCTTGAATTGTTATACAAACTTTGATAGTACATAGCATGGTCAAGCATACCATTCATACTACCAAACGACGGGGGTAGTTGTTTATTTTGTGTTGAAGTAGCAGTACTACCTACACCAAGCGATAAACCTGGATTTCCACCTGGAGAAGGCATGGAAAAGTTTGGTAATATAATCGATGGAGGTGTAGGCGCATATTTTGATTTTGACTTAACACTAGACGCATAATTCGTATTGGCCGCGTTATATAAAGATGGCGGATATAAGTTACTTAAAGATGAAATACGTTGATCTCTTTGATCCCTATGTTCTCTATGATCCCTATGATCTCTTTGCTCCCTATGATCACGTTGTGGATCACGTCCTTCACGTAATTGTTTACCATTTTCTTCCACACAAACAACTTTATTATTACCACCAGAAGCGTAATAGTCCAAAACACGTTTGTGTCCGCTATTTGAAGATACAGTCTGTAATGTAGGAAATTTATGTTGAGGTTGCGTATGCGTATGATGTTGGTTATGTTTAGACGTCGAAACTGAAGACGACGTTGAATGGTGTCGTTTTTTATGTGGACGGTTTTGTTGTTGTGCTTGATGTTGGTGTTGTTGTAATTGCTGTGATAATAATTGGGTTTGTTGTTGCAAATGTGACAATTGTGGGCTGATAGGTGGCGTGCGTTGGCCATTGGGACCAACAAGGGTAATTTCAAGGTTATTATTTAACCTTCGACCTTCTAACAAAGGCAAAGATGGCGCACCATACCTAACGCCATTGTGTGGCTTGGGTGATACTTGTGGAACACGTAAATCTCGTACATCTCGAAGATCACGTACATCGCGATCTCTCTGATCCCGATTTAGAACAAATTCAGGACCAGTGCTAGCCTTTTGTGGG
This sequence comes from Atheta pasadenae, assembly GCA_030264155.1. NCBI lineage: Eukaryota > Metazoa > Arthropoda > Insecta > Coleoptera > Staphylinidae > Atheta > Atheta pasadenae. Next base: position 11,849 of record JARJDS010015717.1, on the reverse strand, counting down.
CTTTTGACAGTCAAATCTAACAAATCATTTAACTTATTAAACCCAGGCGCAGCAGCAACAAACTTTGGAGTTTGGCAATTAACCGGCGAAATTTGAGGTTGGATCACATGTAACTGCGCTTGCATAAAATCTTTAGGATCACCATAAACAGTCATTTGACTTGGAGTGTAAATAGATTTCGATTGCACTACCCTAGGAGGTGTGCTATAATTAAATGGATACTTAGATTTGGAAGATGGCGGGGTAGGTGGTGGTCTTTTGATCAAAGACGCGTTAATAGATGGCGGTGGCATGTGATTCTTTTCTATACTCATTTTGTGAATACTAGACGTACGAATCGTCAACTGCGGTGGTAAATTTCGCACGGGGGTAACTTCTAAGCCACCTTCTTTTAGAATATCCAACTTCCCGCGTTTTACATCCCCCACATTCGTATTCGCGCTCAGCGTTTTATTATTATTCGTTGTGCAATTATTATTATTGTTATTATGATGATTTATATGATTTGTTTGCGCATGCGCTGTGACAATTGTGTTATTATTATTGCTTTTACTCGTGTACTTATCCGATTCAAGATCAATGATTTCGGGAGTTTTGGGTTTATATGGCACCTCAACCAAGTCCGCTTCCTCGCCTTCAACGCAAGTCTCATCAATAATTACTCGTATATTACTAGATGTATCACGTGATACATCCGCATCGTTATATATCGGAATATTTTCTTTACCCTCCGCAGGCGATGTGCTTTTTTCCGGTGTAATTATTTGAACGGGCGCAACAGCGCCGGTTGACGGTTCCGGATCTTTTTGTGGAATTTTAATTTCCTCCTTGATGAGAACCACATCTTCTTCCGGCTGGGGAACCGCTGGTAGCGTCAATATTAATGTAGGTGTCGTTGCAGGCGTAACTGGTGGTGTACTCGACGTTGAAATTTGACTGTAATTGTCTTTACAATCACGTTCCCGCATGCGTTCTGGTTTTACGCGCACACTACGTAATGATTTTGTATTTGTCGTTTCCGTTTTGATAGCCAGATCTTTAAAGTCTTTACAATCGGTTGGCGTACTAGGAGTTGACGTTGAAGGTGTTTGAAGCGGAGGAACGGGTGTGCTGTTACCCGAGCGCGATGTACCTTCGCTGGACTCTGCGTCGCTCATACTCGTACTACTTCCAGTTTTACTCTTAAGACGTCTTCTATCAGTTGTCACTGCTAAGTGTTTATATTTTTCACCTTTATTGTGTCTTTCGTACGATAACAGAAACCTTAAAAGCATAAAACAACAAAATTAACCGATTTTCATTACAATTTTAATCACTTGACAATAAAATTACTTGATGCAATATTAAAATTTACCTTTCATAGTGTCTTCTAATAACAGTAGCGGCACTTGTGCTTGTTTGGTTGCCGCTGAGGTCGTCGAATATTGACTTCCACAATCGATTTTGTGTGACAGCTTCGTATCCACCGATCCTCTCCACTTTCGTATAAAACGAGTACAAATCCACTAAAAGTAACAAGTTTTCATTAATGACAAGAAGTTTAAGGACTGACTTTAACTTTTAAACACATGCAATTACGTTGAGTTTAAAACTTAAAGTTATAGAGCGATCATAAAATGACATCTAATTAGAAAATGGCGGATTAAGGTACTATAAACCACCAACATATTTAACTTAATTTTATAGTAACGACATTAATCATTAACTTAAAATACTTACATTCGCGATAACCAAGCGATGGTATTCGACCAATGGGTGTTTTATTCTTTTTCATAAATTCCGTTAAACGTTTGACAAAGTCTTGACTCTCTGCGTTACTTTCCGAAGCTCGTGTACTGCGACGTGTTGCGCCTCTATCACAGCGCAAACCGTTTCGGCCACCACTAATTGTCAATTTGTTCTGAAATTATTAAATTTAAAAAAGTTAATAAGTTAAAAAATAAAAAGTTGAGTATAGGCAACCAAAAGTACAAAAAAAATACCTTGCTAGAATTGAACACATTCGACACAGACGATTCACTTTCATTGCTTTCGGATCCAGGAGAAATACTTCGCTTTTTCCGTTTACCCCTCGGTCTACCCTTCAACTTCGGCGCCAAATGATTACACAACAATTCGTGTCCCTCCAACTCAGGATAGTCAAACGTATCACGACAATATAAAATCTTCGTATTGTCATTTTTCACACGAATACCACCCAAAGCATTTACAAATCGATGCTTAAGTTGTTCATCTTCCACACCATCCAAGCGTTTAAGTATAGCACGATAACGACAATATCGTGGATAGCTCAAGATTATCACTGATGGTCCATGTGGTGGTTTAATATCTGCAACACAATATACACCAAAATGTAATCAAACGTCGCGCACCAAACACAATTCTACACTAATAAAACCCAACGTTAATAATGCTAATGTTAAAACCTAAAAATAGGAAGTGTATAGAGTAAGTAGTGTTGTAAAACCAATTAATATTCAAGGCTTAATCTCGTATTGTTTGCTTTGAAACAATGTTCAAAAAAAGTCGCACACAGCGCACACAACCGAAATGTTTTGTGATTGTAAGTGATTGTTAAAATCGTTATAACTGTATGCGAGTTATAACTGAATCGAGTGTGGGTGATTCGTTTGTAGCACATCGTGAATAATAAGCGCGATTAATGCATTGCGATAATGCGACAAAACAAAACACAAATAAAAATCCAAATGCAAAAAGAAAACAAATTACAATCGGCCAGTGCAACTGCGACGAATTACAATCGACATTTTGTGGCACTAACACACGAAGAAACTTTTAAACAATTGTTTATCGCTCGGAAATCAAGCATCAAGCATGTAAACGCTAAACATTAAAATGTTAAATGATTCAGGTTGTACCTTTGTAAACTTTAAATTTAACAATTACAATATTTGTATGAGTCATAAACAGTTTTAACAGTTGCATTACATATAAATGGAATCTCAATAAAACATTGTTTTAATTTTTATCTTACATTTTTAAGAACCAATTAACCTAAAACTGAAATTTAGTTTTTTAGGTTACGTAAAATTCTTAAACAAATAAATTTCATAAAATGCGTAGTATTGTTTTATCTTAGTAATGTAACTCATGGCTAATGTGTAATAAATGCTTATTTAAACAATTATAACGTCATACTTTCATGGTATAAGTATAAATGCAAGTGGCTTGCATCACATAATCACAAATTTTGTGAAAGTTAACGTCAAACGTCAAATGTCCAAAAATTAATAAGAAACTTACCAAAAAAGTGAAGTACACTGTATAATTATTAATTACAAGTAAGTTAAATATATTAAAAATATTAAATACCTGGTTATTTATGATTAAAACACTAAACAACACGTGAAACACTTATACACTATAAACAAAACACAACATATGTACAAACAAAGCAATGACTACTATTGAATAGAAAAAATATTCGAATTGTTTTTCATAGTTAAACATGACGAACATAGAGGGCAGTATTGTTTACTATACAAAACAAATACCAAAAATTTAATATTTTTTAAATTAAAAACATTAACAATTAAATAACTTCAAGAAATTAAATTAAAATAAATTAATATATAAAGTAGTAAATAGTTTTATATTAATGTAAATCCATTTTAATAAAATTTAGTGTTGTTTGTGTTATGTAGGCAACCAAACATACACAAAGTCAATAAAAAATATTAATAACATTAATAAATCGTAATCAAGTTTATAGTTAATGTTTTATAATAAATTTGATTATATAACATTGACATAGTTAAATAAATATTCAGGTCATAAACTTAAAAATTCCACGAAAAACGCGATTTTTTGTTGGTAATTTGTTAATTTGTTTATCTTCATTCAGAAAAAAAACGTACCAGTATTTATTAATATTATTATTGTTGATGTTGGTAATACCAGCAATAACCTAGATATATATTATTCGGTCGTGTTTGGTTATAGTATGACAATACTAGTCGATTACACGCTGTGTAATTAAATTTCAATGCAATCATAAACAATCAAACACACTCAAGTGCACGTAAACACACACACATATATATACACCTCTCGCAACTAATACACACACAATTAAATTAACAATCTATATATAACATAACTATAATAATTCTGTGTATTTGTGTGAGTATGTTTGAGTGTGAGTGTTAATACCAGCAACATAAATTAAACAATTGAACACGATTAATACACATACACGCATAATACGTAATTGACGCAAATGGTATAATTTTGAAAATATGTTGTAAGTGTCACGAAAAGAAATATTTAGAAAACTAAAAAATTAAATAAACAAAAACGTAATCAATTGATGCCACAGCGGAAATTTTTATTGTTGTATCTATTTTTTAAATGTTTGTTTTACTTTTTTAATGTTTAAATGTTTGTTTAGTCGGTATTTCCGATCTTTGTGTATTGTTGCATTATGTACCTATCAAATCAAAAGTATGTTTCAAGTACGTACATATATTGTATACTAGTACAAAAGTCAGAACATAACACAGCAGGTTGATGTCATTTTGTCACACAATCGCATCGTGGAACTGCGTGAAAACGTAGAACATGAAAAATGCATTCGGTAATTCGTTGAAAATTGAATTTATTGTATGAATGTGACATGTGAGTGTGTTATTACTATCACGACTTGTGACTTATGTGTTGTAATGCAACTTAACACTCGATGGGTATGAGTCAAATATTGTTTGGTTGAGAATTGTTGAGAAGTTGTGAACACAATTTTTGTGATTAGTTACACTTGAAGTTGAAAAATATAATAATATACAGGATATTAGGTATAAAATTAAGTTTTAGTTTGTTTTTGGTACAAACACGCATAAAATTATTGTTAATGACAAAAATATCAAAAATTGTTACCATTATATAACGAATACACTATTTTAATAACAATTTTTCCTAAAACGTATCAGTTTTGCTAAAACTTAAAAAAACTAGTAATAGAAGTCCGCACAATATATCAAACTTTATCGTGTTTTTTGACGTGAAGATACATAAAACTAGTATTAATAATAAAAATATCAAAAAAATGTTTAAACAAAAGTTATTTAGAATTAAACAACCTAAAATTTAGTTTGGTGAAATTTTTTGATAACACCCTTCGTTTTTAAAAAATCGTTAAAACTAATTGACGTACGCACAATAAATCAAATTTTATCTTGTTTTTTGACACAAAAACGCATAAAACGAGCACCAATAAAAAAAATTAAAAAAATGTTTAAACAAAAGTTATTCAGAATTAAATAATCTAAATTTGACCCTAAGAACATTTTTTGAAAAACTCTTCAGTTTTGTTTAAAACGCGAAACCGTTAAGTTGCAGAACTAGTTGTTGACTAATTTAATATAATCAAAGTTTTTCAACAAAACAAATAAAAAAATAAGATCCTGTATTTTATAAATAAATTTAATACTCAATTTCCCGTATTTGTCATAGTTCTAAATTGGAAACAAACAAACAAAGCAATCGCGCAATACTCATTCAAGTCTAAATCACTCATAATCTACGAGTATGTCACATGATTATCCTCAAAACTATAGTAAATACAATTGATATACTGTGACCACTAGTTAATAGGAAAAATTTTAAGTAAAATTGAAGTTACAAGTTAAACGTTACAACGTTAAACACTCGAGAAGGCACAAATTAAAAATTTAAAATCAGGAGGGGATTAAGAGGAAAAAGCAATTAATACTTATCGCATTTATCGTATTGTTGGTGTCCTGTTAAATTGTGAGTGTTTGTGGTGTTCTTGTGACCATGATAAGAGTGTATAAGTGTTGGGAATGTAAGTATGACATATTCCTGCATACGGGCAGTGCCAAAGTGTATATAAATAAAACGCGACTGCATCAATTCATATCATTCAGTACAGTTCTGTTCAGTTCAACACTGACCACAGTTTCGTGCCACCGCAAACAATTTGTTTAACATTTACCAAACAACAAATAACCAAACTAACGTTTTTTTGTGTAACAATAAAACGTGAGTTTAGATTAAACAAAACACTAACAAAAAAAAATTTAAAATTAAAACAAAAACAAAAGAAAACAAAAAAAAACAAAAAATGTTGTTTTCTTTGTTTTTTCGTTATTAGTTTTTGTTTATGTTTTTTTTTTTTGATTTTCGTGATTAGTTTTTGTTTGCGTTTTTAATAAAACACGCTTTGGTTTTGTTAGTAAATTGGAAAATGGCTCTCATCAAAGTTTTGGTTGTCGTGATGGTGGCGTTGGTCGCAGCGGAAGCAGCCATTGCTCCAGGGAGCTTCCGGGGATTGGTGCAAGCCAGAAGGGATGGAGGGCAACAAAATTGTCAATGCATGAATTGGAGGCATTGTGACGGAGAGATTAACAGCGAGTAAGTATATTCATCAATAAAACCACAATGTCGGTTAATTAACTTCAGATTTTGATTTGATATACGTATACATACTACAAATAACATTTATTAATTATTTCGATTATTATTATGTTCTCAGTGTGCAATGTAGCCAAAGTTACATAATGGTATGCTGCATTCGTGCGAAGCCCGAACCCATTCCCGAGTACATTCCACAAGTATCTCGAGTCTAAATTAATTTAATTAAATTTCATTTCATTTAAATTATACACTTACACACCAAATATATTGTACTTACTTTTACAAAATAAATTTTTACTATTTTAAAATTTGTTGATTTTTTAATTAAACTTGTAAAGGTAAAGTTTAAGTAAACAAATTTTGTTTTTGAACAAAAACAAAAGACCAAATTAATATGGGCCACAAAACTACGTTATTAAAAAACAAATTTTGTTTTGTTTTTATTTGGAAACAAACAAAAAACAAACTTTGTTTTTATTTCATTTCATTTATTTGGAAACAAAAACTAGTGTGCAGGTTTTCGTAAACAAATTTTGTTTTATTTTTATTGATTTCTAATTTCTTTATGTTTGTTTGTTTTACTTTTGTTTTAATTTTATTATTTAATTCTTTGAATGTTTCATTATATTAGTTAAAGACAAAATGTGTCCTTGATTTACTTTTGTAGTAAATTTTAGGTGACAGATAAATAAATAAATTAAAATCAGCAGCAAAATTCGTAGAACTTGAATGAGTACAATGTCACATTGAAGAAACGCGTGTTGCGAATTCTGCTCGAATTCGAATTAAGTAATGAATATTTAAACTTTAAATTAAAATTTGATCAAATAAAATTTAAGTACTACGTGTTTAAGTTTGAATACTTTGAATATTAATCATTTGAATATTGACAGATGACAAATATTGAATTACATGAACTGGTTTTTCAATTAGTTGGAAAGTTTCAAATTTTGTTTGCAAAGTATTTAGATTTATTACAAACAATTAAAATTAATTTTTTCTTAAAAATGAAACGACATAATATTTGGATGACTCTAAAATATTATTTAACCAAAAAATATATTTTTTTTGATTTTATAGTGAAAAAATTAAATTCATCAAATATACTCAAAACAAAACAAATGAAGATAGGATTATATTGTAAACAGTAAACTTTAATAACCCCAAAACTTAAACTTCATTAAATCTTTCTGAGCCGTTGAAGCCTTTGGAGCTGCGGGCAATCGGCGAATTGTGACGCTGTATCTTTTACTAATCAATACATAATCCCATTACGTCGTCTACACGTCGTAAACACCGGCTGGTTTATAACTCCGCGAGCGCCAGCAGCGCCAAAACCATAAAACTTTGATTGACGTTTCCACAAATTCACTTCCATTAACATTTTAAGCGTCGACTGTCGACTTTCCCAAACCCCCATCAACCCCGCCAACAACAAAACAACGCTTCATCCATTTGGGTATCTAATGCGCATGCGCAACGAACGTATGCTGTGCGTGCGGGGTCGCGTGTGCGAATACACAAAGTTCACCAACAATTTCAATTAAATTACAAAATTTACCCAAACCCCAAAGAGCCATCAAAAGCATTTCACAAAAACGCGCCGAGAGTTTCGCCAACATTGCATGCAAATGCAAATACAAACACAAAAGCAACCACTTTTGTTATACTTTAGTAGTAATTTTAATATTTATATTTTAAATAAATATTTCAAATATTAAATAAATAATTTAAAAAATTCATTTATAGATAATAAAGTAAAGAGTGAGTTATGTAATTTATGTGTTAATTCAATTAATATTACATAATAAGGTAACATATTTAAAAAAAATTACGACATTATGTCAATTAGCTTAAAATTGGAAGTGGCGACATCTATAATTCGATAGTAAATTAACAAAATTAAAAACAGAAACCGTATTTCGTTTGTTTCCTATTTTGTTTCAACCGAAAAAACAGAGATTATCCATCAATAATTCGTATTCATATTAATTTAAAGTTTTATCAAGTGAATAATAGATGGCGCCACTTGTCATGTTTCGTAACAAAATTTCAAAATAAATAAATGAAAATTTTATTTACCTGATAATTTACGTTCGCGTTCAACGTCGGAAAAGTCCAACGAACTTTCGGTGAGTCGTGCCGAGATTTTCGGCTCGGGAATATCCAGCGACGGATCGTGCCTAACGTAGCGGGCATACCGCCCCCACCCCCAGTCGGCGTCCAGCGTTATCCATGTGATAAGGTCTTCAACTCGCAGTACGACCTTTTCAGAAATTGCTAATACCTCGTCCTGTAAATAATAAAAACAATAAAGTTAATTAATTACATCACAAACAAAAATTGAATTAATTTTTTATATTAGTGATGTTTTATTATTACATTATATAATTTCTAACTGACACATTATTTTATTTTATTTTGTTTTTTTTTGTTTAGTTTGTAAATAAAATCTGAAAATGTAATTCACGTCGCCAAGTGACTTTACAATTACCATAAACTTTTATAAATGCTTGAAAATCCAATTAACACCCACGCTTTCTTTTTGTTCTTATTTTTATACGGTTGATTCATTTTTTTATATTTTATTTTATGATGGCGGCAGGCGGCATAAAAACTTTGTCGATTTATCTTCGCAATTTGTTGTGCTTTCAAGCTTTCAAGCTTTAAGCATAAAAAGCTTTGACTTTCATTAAAAAAGTCAATTTTTACTTTTTATTTCACGCAAACAAAATTTTATTGATGTATTACTATTAAAAAAAAAGTCATTCAATTTTAATTTTTGTTTACATTTTCGTTTGTTTTATTTCAAATTTTAAAAAACTCAAATAAGAATTGAGATTTAATATTCGCAATTTTCAAATTATCAAATTGTAATAATATTTGTAAAATCAACGAACGAGAAGACGAGTTTCAACTAAAACGCAATATTGATTTTGTACCTCTCGTCGTCGTCGTCGCCGGCGTCGTTGCAACCACCGTCAACGTGCCAAAACGACAAAATCTTACATTAAATAAATACAGAGTTACACTAAACCACTTTACCACTGAACTCACATAAAAGCCAATAATGTTTTTTTTTTGGTTTTAAAAAAATTAAAAAAAAATTTATTTTTTATTTTTTCAAAAATTTAAGGGATGAAAATTTACTACCCCTAAAATTATTTTAGTCCATAAAATCAAAACAACATTTATATTCATTGTTTATTAAAATTATTATTTATAAAAAAAAAATTTCTTATTTGTAATTACCCTTATGTAAATCAAATACCACCCCCACATATTAACTCTCAATAATTACAATATTAATCTGAACAACTTGTGCATCAATAAAAGGTATTAAACTTGGTTGTTTGAACACATCCCTGGAATTAAAATCCAATCAATTCTTAGGGGTTGAATTCAATCCTGCAACGATTATATATAGATATTTGACATTTTGATCTGCAAATCGTTTAAGTGTACAACCGCATAACACATCTTTGAAGTACAAACTAATACTACTATGTGAATGTTTATTCTGTTGTAAAGCATTGGGGTTGGTTCAGTTTTATATCGTTGTGTTTGTATTCCGTACGCGGTTTTCTGATGTAGTGTGCAATTCCATTTTCGTGTGTATATTACGAACTTTGCAAGAAGCAAAGAGGAACTTACAAGTTCTGCAAGTTTGTTTGTGTGAGGGTTGAACGCAGCGGAGTGGTAGAATGTTTGATGGTGGAGGAGTTGGGCAAACGCTCAAACGTTATATCATCAAATCTCTTCTTGCATACTCTATTCTTTTCCATTCTATACGTGTTTGTATATTTTGTTCTTTTCTCTCTTTACTCGCTATGTTCTTGCACCCTTAAAGTTTTGGTTAGGGTTTGTCTTTGTTTATTCCGCAACTGTTTCGGTCTGTTTAATTCTAGTACTCGTAACGCGTGGGGGTGACACGTTTATAATACGGAAATGTACGTGATATGCTTTTTGTTTACTACCCTTATTTTGAATTAAGGGATATTATATGCTAAGTGAAATTATAAATTTCCAATTTTTATTATAAATAAAATCAAATAAAAAAAATACAAAAAATGTTTCATCCCCTAGTATCGCTAAAATTTAAGGGTTGAAATTTTTTTTTTATTAAAAATTAACCATTGTAATAAACAACACAAAAAAAATGTTTGTGATAAAAAAAAAATTGTTTTTGTTAAATTGAAAATGTTTGGTTGCAAAATTTATTCTCGCTTGTGTTTTATTTTGATTATTTTCCATTTCCTGTTTTTCATATCACGACGTGGAAGGGCCAGAAAGGGAGAGAAAACGCGCGGGTAGTTGCCACACACGTACGACACGTAGCGCATAGAAAATACCACGTATCAGAGTTTTTCCCGTTTGATATCACCCGCACAAAGGACACGTCTTTCGCCGCTATTGTTTTATTTTGTCACGGCCATCGCGTTTCGATTTCCACCACTAACACACACACACATACGTATAATAGCTTTCACCCTTAAACATTTTCAACCTCTCTGTCTTTCTCGTTTTCTCCCAATCGCCCAAACAACCCCTCAAATATGCGCGTGTGTGGATTGGTTGTTTCTGATATTCGTGTTATTTCTCTTACATTTCGTTTACTTCTTGCTTTTATCCTTCATTCTCTATTTTTATACTAAATTTCACTCAATCGTAAATAGAAATAAAATAAAAATGAAAAAAACATGACTCAAATAAACATTTACGAAAATATAAAAATAAAAAAAAATAAATATTTCAGTGATTATATTTGTTTTTTGTTTGTTTTAGCTTTTGTTTTCTTGTAAAACAAAACACAAGTCAATGCGAATAAGTTGTTCCCAATTGCAATTAATTTTGTTTGTTTTCATTGTTTTGTTTTTCATTTGTTTAGCAAAGTTGTGTCTGATTTGAAATTTTAAACAGTTAAATTAAAATAAAATAAAACAAAAACTATCATTTAATTATTTACTCACATAATCTTTTAATTTTAATTAAGTGAATTAATAAAATTTTAATGTAATTAAAAATTAAAACTTAAAAATAAACGCAGTAATAACGCTCGCTACGAGCGAGCATAAACTCCCACGTAGGAAAGTTCGGTTCAAACTTTAACGCATTCAATGGCTTGTTCATCGCCGTCGCGGCGCGAAATGAAAGGACGAAAAGGACGAGAACACAAAGCCAAGCGTGAGCATTGAGGGTAGGTAATGTATATGAGTGTGGGTGTGTAAGCACTGAAGTACCAAGAAACCCAACTTGCATGCGTGTGTGTTAGTCCTTGCTGCCATGACAACGACGACGCACAAGGCATAGAGGGCGGCAAGCGGCAAACACGGCGGTGAGGGAAGGTAACGAAATAACTACCCACACACAAACTGACACACATTGAATGGATGTTTAAAAGTTTTAAACTTACATAAATATTATTTTTGTTTGTATAAATATATACAGGGTGTCAC
>JARJDS010015700.1:0-19041 GCA_030264155.1 Atheta pasadenae | reverse complement strand
CCTCAATCGCATGTTCCCCCGACGCACGTACCCCAAATACCACACGCACCTGCTCAGCAACAGCAGCCGCAACAACAACCAGCGCAACAGAATCCAATGGTGCATCCTGGTATGGGGTACCATCAACCAAGTATACAACAAATGCAACAACGGAGCATGGAAGGACCGCCTGCATCTGCTAGCCAGCAATTCCAGGCGAAACATAATCAGAATCCGATGGGTAACGCGAGTCCGCAGTATCGCGCTCCTTTCCCGCAGCTATCTCCGCAAATGTCTCCTCGACCACAGATGTCACCGCGTCCGCAAGCGCCACAAATGTCCCCGCGGCCGGTGATGTCGCCCGCGAAACCAAATTTATCGCCGCATCCGCAAATGCAGTCGACGCTTAGTCCGCGACCTGCCACTAGCCTTACGCCAAAGGCAACTGCCTCTCCTGCACCAGTACCTAACTACTCACAACAAAGCACGCTACAGGCTCTCGAACAGATGGTTATGCCACCTTCCAGTACCAACGCAAACGAATATCCCTATCAAAGAAACGCATTGGGGCCGTCGGGCGTACCTAACCAGATACCCGTCTCGTCTCCGCATGTGCGAAGCCAAATTGATCAATGGGGGCAACCGCAACCACCACAACAGCAACCTCAAGCCGTGCAACAACAAGCCGTACAACGGCAGCACGTGCCTAGCATGAATGGCATGAACATGATGGATCAAAATCCAATGGCACAGAGCCAACAACCAATGCCTCCTACTCAACAAACTCTGCCCCCAACTCCTAACATCCCTAGCAGCATACAGAATACTCAGATGAGCATGTACAAAGATGATTTACGTACGGAAATGAAGTCACAAATATTACCACCCGAATTGAGTCAACAATCTCAAGTTCCACAGCAACAAATGCCACAACCAGTGCAAGTGCAGCAACAACAGATGTTGCGAAATGAACCGCAACAGTCTGAATTGAGCGTGCAGAGTCCCACGACTAGCATGCCCGACAAATTGCCTAGCAGTACGACACACGTGGATGTACACAATTCGAATAGTATAGGAATGTCTTCATCACATCCGTCAACACCGACTCCTTCAAGCACAACTGATGATTTGGCGAATAGTACCAATCAAGATTCAATGCTGGCTGATAAACAAAACGAAGACTCACTACTGTCACAGTCAAGCAGTCAAGGTTTTGGTGACTACAACACAGTAACGTCAATGACACAAATGTATCAACAACAAATGGTGCAAAAACCGAAACAAATGGATGACCTAATGCCGAGTAACGTCTCTTCAGTATTCTCGCAAGATTCTCTGACCTCAATGCCACACCATCCTCACGATGTCAGCGACACACAACAAAGCATTTTGCAACAAATTGGGCAAACACAATCGCAAACGCAGTCGCAGAATATGATGAGCCAACAACAAAATGCGAACCAAATGATGACTGGACAACATGGTCAACACAGTCAACATACACAACATGCCCAACAAAATCAGTCTTTGTCAATGCATACGTCGCTACAACAACCTCAAACACCACCAGTGATGCAACAACTAGGTTTACCACAACAAACCTCAAACTTACACGGAAACATGCAACAGACACAGCCTCCATCAGCGCAGACACAGTTGTACGATCAGAATGCGCAGCATATGATGGGCGCTAATGGTATGTCAATGAATAGAAGTATGCATCAAGGAATGCCTCCCATGTCTCATCAAAACATGAACATGGGAATGAACGCGCCAATGATGCCGAATATTCAGCAACAACCACATACTATAATGCCTACAGAAAACATGGGCTACCAGCCACCAATTAGTCATCATCAGGAACGCGCTGCGTTGCAACAACAGTTGCAGGAATTGTACTGTATGCCACCAGCTCCTGAACATCAAGAAAAGATTGTGAATCTTCAAGAACGATTAAACATTTTAACACAACACGAACAAACTGAACAGTGTAATGGTGGGCCACAGTGTGTTTTGCAAAGCCCAATATTTACTTCACCGATGATTGATAGCCCGCAAGTGACGAGTACGACTGGGAGAGGTCGGGGACGTGGTACACCTAAAACGAAAAAGTCTAGAAAACAAAAAGGCGAAAAAGGTTTATCACCGGTATCTATGCCGCATATGAATAATATGAGTCCTATGGGTTCACATCAATTACCAGTTTCTGAAGATTGTGTTACACCTGGTGCTGGTTTGAATTTACCTTCAAGTGATATGTCTGAAATGACTGAACTAGGTTCTGATCCGTTTGGTGACGATTTTGACGATGAGAAACCTAAAAAACGAGGGAAGAAAGGTCGAAAACCTAAAGGTGATAAATTGGCGAAAGAAGCTAAAACACCGAAAACACCTAAAGAACGGAAGAAACGCGAACCTAAAGAACCGAGAGTTAAAAGAAAATATGTGCGAAAAAATAAAAAGGAACCTGATGAAAGCATCACAGATGATTCTTTTAGTAAAAGCTTTGAAAATGGTGATGAGTTAGAAAATGATCATGAAGAACATGACATTGAACACCACAGTGAATCAAATGATATTGAAAGAGATACTGAACGTGATATTGAACGAGATACAGACTCTAAACCACCATCAGATGCAGAAAACACAATGGAAAAAATTGAACCTGAGACCACGACGTTGTCATCACCAGAGGAAGGTCCTCCCGTGCTTGAAGCTGAAGAATGTTTGCAAGACCCGTTAAAAAGTGTGGAACCTGCTGACGATAATGAGACTGAAGATAATGAAGTGGAAGAACCGTCACTTAGTGAAGACAATGCGCCTTTAATTGATTCTCACACTAATACAGAAGATGAAAAACCTGAACTTGAACGAGAGGCGGAGGAAGAAAGTGCTGCTGAAGAAGAACCTACTACTACAGAAACTGAAGATGTTGAACCTAAAGAAGAAGAAGAAGAAGCAGAAGTAGAAACTAAAGTAGAAGATTCCGAAACAGTTCCAGAAGAAGAGGAAAAAACGGTTGAAGAACAATCTGAAACAACTGCTGAAGTTCAAGATGAAGAAAATTTAGAAAAAACTGAGGACGAAAAGAAAAAAGACGAATATGCATTCGATGAAAATCCTAGTCCAAAAGAAATTGAAGAATTGCCGAAAAGGACACCAAGAAGATCGAAACCTTCTTCTAGCTCAAGAAGTCGTGTATCATCAAGTAGTAAAAAGCGATCTGGTAAAAGCAAACGTCGAAAGGGAGCTATGGAATTACTTTCTGAAGGTGAAGGCGAAGATATGCCTACTACACCTCCAAGATCTCCACCTGAAGAAGATACTTCGAATAAACGCAGATCCGCTCGAAATACACAGCGTAAAAAATATACTGATGATGTTATGCTACGTTTTAGTGATGATGATACGCCGATTGCTGTTAGCAGTTCAAGTAAAAGTAAAAAAAGTGGTGGGAGTGCTTCTACGTCATCTTCTGCTGCACCTAAAGATTCAGCTAGTAAAGATTCTGCAGATCCTCCACCAGTGGAAACTAACACGAATAAACCTAATTTTGTTTATGTCAATACTACCGAAGAAGATAGTATGGTTGTTCATCATATTTTGATATCACGGATGGGTAAACGGCCTAAAAGACCACCACCACCTCCTCCTGCTCCGGAACCGCCTAAAGAAGAAGTTAACGAAGAAGCCAAAGAAGGTGAAGAAAAGAAAGAAGGTGAGATAAAAGTAGAAGATGCGGAAAGTGAAAAAATTGATGTGCAAAATGAGGACAAGAAAGCAGAAGTTAAAGAAACAAATGAAAATGAACTTGATGAGGAGAAAAGTGAAAAAGAAGACAAACCAGATGAAGACGATAAGGTTTCTAAACCTGATGATGATCTAAAGAAAGATAATGAAAAACAGGACGACATTATTGGGGAATCTACTGAAACAGAATCTAAGGATGAAGATAAAGATGACGAAAATCCTATGGAAGTTAGTGAACCTACTGAAGCTATTAAAAGTGAAGACACAGAGGAATCACAAAAATCTTTAGATAAATCTGAAGAAAAAATGGATGTAGATATTGAAGATGACGAAGATAAACCGAAGGAAGAAGTTGTTGTAAAGTCTGAAGATAAAAAGGTTATAAAAGCTGAAGATGCTGAAGAATCTGAAGAACAAGATAAGAAATGTGAAGGTGTTGATGAGGAAGATAAAATCGAAACTGATAATGATGCCAAATCTGAGGAATTGAAGGAAGAAGACAAAAAAGAAGAAGAAGAAGAGGTTGAGATGATTGACGTCGAAGAATATTACGTTAAGTACCGTAATTTCTCCTATCTTCACTGCGAATGGAAAACCGAGGAAGAACTCTACAAAGGCGATAAACGTATCTCTAATAAGATTAAACGCTATCGTCAAAAACAAGCTTCTCAAATGAATATTTTCGACAATCCTGAAGATGAACCTTTCAATCCGGATTACGTCGAAGTAGACAGAGTCTTAGACGTAGCTGTTCACACTGATCCGGTTAATAATACCACTGTTCGTCATTATCTAGTAAAATGGCGGTCATTGCAATACGAAGACAGTACATGGGAATTAGAAGAAGATGTCGATCCCGATAAAATCAAACAATTCGAAAGATTCCGTAAAGTACCACCACGGTCTGAATGGAAATCGAAGAAACGACCAATGCCAGATCAATGGGAAAAACTCGAGAAATCGCCGATCTACAAAGGCAGTAACAGTTTACGTGAATATCAACTCGAAGGGTTGAATTGGTTAAAGTTTTCGTGGTACAACGCACGCAATTGTATCTTAGCTGACGAAATGGGTTTGGGAAAAACTATTCAAAGTTTAACGTTTTTACATTCTGCGTATCAATTCGGGATACGAGGACCTTATTTGGTCATTGCGCCATTGTCAACTATTCCCAACTGGCAGCGCGAAATTGAAAGCTGGACAGATATGAATGTTGTGGTTTATCACGGTTCTGCAGCTAGTAGAAACATGTTGCAAGAGTATGAGATGTATTACAGAAATGATAAGGGAAATATTATTAAAGAAATGACTAAATTTAATATTTTGATTACGACTTTTGAAATTATTGTTACTGATTTTGCTGATTTGAAACCTTTCAACTGGAGAATTTGCGTCATTGACGAAGCGCACAGATTGAAAAATCGTAATTGTAAATTATTGGAAGGTCTTCGTCAATTAAATCTTGAACATCGTGTTTTGTTATCCGGCACACCCTTGCAAAACAACATCAACGAACTGTTTTCATTGTTGAATTTCCTTGAACCAGCACAGTTTCCTTCATCGGAGGCATTCCAGCAGGATTTTGGTGCTTTAAAATCCGAAACGGAAGTAGAAAAGTTACAAACTATTCTGAAACCGATGATGTTGAGACGGTTGAAAGAAGATGTGGAAAAAAGTCTTGCCCCGAAAGAAGAAACTGTTGTCGAGGTTGAGTTGACTAATATCCAAAAGAAATACTATCGTGGTATTTTAGAGCGAAACTTTTCGTTTCTTTCTAAAGGCACAACCCATGCTAATATTCCTAATTTAATGAACACAATGATGGAGTTACGTAAATGTTGTATTCATCCGTATTTGTTAAACGGTGCGGAAGAACAAATTCAGTATGAATTCAAAAACCAACATGGCGAAGATTGCGATTCATATTATAAGGCTTTGATCAATAGCAGTGGCAAAATGGTGCTTATTGATAAGTTACTCGCGAAATTAAAAGCGAACGGACATCGTGTACTTATCTTTTCACAAATGGTGCGTTGTTTGGATATTTTGGAAGATTACCTGATGTATAGAAAATATCCATTCGAACGTATTGATGGCCGAATCCGGGGTAATATGCGACAAGCCGCTATTGATCGCTATTCACGACCCGATTCCGATCGTTTCGTCTTTTTACTATGCACCAAAGCTGGCGGTTTGGGTATTAATTTAACCGCAGCTGATACTGTTATCATTTACGACAGCGATTGGAATCCACAGAACGATCTGCAAGCTCAGGCGCGTTGTCATCGTATCGGTCAGCGCAAAATGGTCAAGATCTATCGTCTATTGTGCAGGAACACATACGAACGAGAAATGTTTGATAAAGCCTCGCTAAAGCTTGGTTTAGATAAAGCGGTTTTACAAAGTATGAACACGGCGCAAGGTAAAGATTCTGGTAACAAGCAACTGAGCAAGAAAGAGATTGAAGATTTGCTTAAAAAGGGTGCTTACGGTGCGCTGTTGGATGAAGGCGATGGGGATAAGTTTTGTGAAGAAGATATTGATGTTATTTTGGCGAGACGTACACAGGTTATTACGATGGAATCGGAGAAGGGTTCGACTTTCAGTAAAGCGACTTTTGCGGCTAGTAATAATAGGTCGGATATTAATATTGACGATCCTGACTTTTGGAATAAGTGGGCGAAAAAGGCTGATATTGACACAACGGAAAAAGATGATAGTGAAGATTTGGTGCTTTCTGAACCAAGGCGGAGGACGCAAATCAAGCGTTACGGGCATGATGAAGCCGCGATCGATATGTCTGAATTGGAAAGTTCTTCCGATTCTGATTTGGAGGGTGATAATGTGGGCATTGGTGCTCGAAATCGTCGTCGGAAGGATAAGCAACGCAAACGATTGCGTGGTGAAGAGTATTCGGTCAATAGAGAAAGCAATGAAATTGTTTATGGCAGCTGGGCTCGTAGAGAATGCTTCATGATTGAACGAGGATTGCTTACTTTTGGATGGGGAAGATGGACAGAAATTTTGGCACATTCACAACTACGTAAAGGATGGCGAGAACAGGATGTTGAAGATTGTGCTAGAGTTGTGGTATGTATACATTTATATAAAGTTAGCTTATGTTTAGTTTTGATGATGAACAACATGCTAATTTCGAGTGTGCTGTAGGCATAACAATGAAAACAATCATTCTTCTCAAACACTGATACAATCATAATTGACATGAATTAATATTATATTTACCGAGTTAGTGTTTGTATTAACAGTAATTATTCTAATTGCAGCTATTGTTCTGTTTGCGTTTTTATCGTGGCGATGAGAAAATACGTTCGTTTATATGGGACCTTATTTCTCCACTGGAAAATGGTGAACAGAAAATCAGCAAAAACCACCAAGGACTAAAAGATCCCGTTCCACGCGGAATACGAAACAAGAAAAAAAGCAAAGGTGCTGCTGCCGCTGCAGCTGCCGCCGCCGCTAAAGAAACCAAGCATGCTGCACTCACAGATCCAAATCATTGGTCTAAGAGCGAAAAATACGATGGCGACATTTTCTTGGAAAGCAACTACAAAAAACATCTAAGTCGACATGCTAACAAGTACTGATATTTTTTTAAATCAAGTTACAATTGTTTAAAATATCCTCCTAGTTGTAATAATTGAAATAATGACGTAATGTTTTTTAGGGTGCTACTACGTGTTAGAATGTTGTATTACATAAAACACGAAATAATCGGTGATTTAGTCCAACACATTGCAGACGGTGTCAATGCAAGGTACGTGAAATTGCTTGCTTTCATTAATTTTGGCCATGAAAAGTTGATATACATAACTCGATGCATGTGCTTGTGGTGGCCATGCCTTTTGTTCATTGGCTATGCGAGCCACTTCGGCAACAATGCGCAAGCAAACTTAACGACAACATGGCGTGTGTTGTGACGAAGTGCGCTCATTACAAGAAACACACACTCATTTTATATTTGATTGTTTTCATTCAGCTTTTTTGGTGCTTTTCTTAACCCTGATATTTGCAATTTTGTTTGATCGTTACCCATTACTTTTATTACCATTTTACATTTATTCACGCACTATTTATATAATGTTGATCAAGACATCGTAATTCAGCTGGTAAAAACTCGTAAGTTCTGGTTTGCATTGTTTTACAAAATGGCGCAAGGTAAATAAAAATATATCGAACCAAAGACAGGGTACGGCACTAAGAAATAATAAGCGTTGAATACCAAATTATGCGTTAAAAAATTTTCTGTTAAAAAACAATTCAAATAAGTTGAAACGAAATCTTTTGTATATATATCTAAAATATTCTCTATAGTTTGACAATTTCTTGCTACTGCAGCGATAAGATGAATATGATGTTGTTTTGGTGTAAATCAAAATTGTTTTTATTATCAATTGGCTTTTACGTGGTGATTCGCAGTGCCCTGCCTATAAATACGCCGCTAACGGATCAAGTGCCGGGCGAGTGGTGGGACGCCGAATGTGACAAGTCCCTGCTCGTCGGCACCTGGAAGCACGGCTATGAGATGTACTCGGAGATGCGCGTCGATCCTACCTTGTGCTTCCTCTCCCGCTGTGGCCCGCCTACTGATCGCGAACTACAGAACACTAACACCCAACCCGCTACGCCCGCACCGTAAGTAGATCATTTTATTTCGATTTTGTTCTTAGCAGGAGTAGATGTGAGTGATCACAACCATAGCCGGTAATAAAATGAACCAGTTAATCAACGATGCTGTACACAACACAGCTCGATGATGTTTGAATTTAGGTATAAGTATGTAGTTTATAAGTGTCTCATTGGAAGATCATCCGTCATTACAAAACGCCGTAAGTAGTAGCAATGACACGACGATAAAAATCAGCTTCAGCAAATTATTGTGCACGTTTTAATGTTTTGGTTTTGTGTATGTCTTATATGTTATGTTTGTCTGAATATTACTAATGATTACATCATCGTACAATAAATTACTCGTCTGTATATCACGTAAACAAGAAGAAGTGACTTAGTTAATAATTTCTTTTAGTGACGAATTGGAGGACGATAATTCCAACGAGGATGCCAAGAAGCTCGACGGTAAATCTGATGGTACTGAACCGTCACCTGGACCTTCAGCTGGTGGAGATACACCAACACCAATTGAAACCGTCGATGTTGATGAACCTGTGGTTATTATTGAAGAGAAAAACATGTGGCCAACTGCTACTGATCTTAATACAAGACTACGACGTGTCATCACTTCGTATCAAAGAAATGTATCGCGACGGGATGAACCTCCACCTCCTACACCACCTCCAGTGCAAAGTACACCTCAACAATCAGTACAACCACCATCAAAACCGTCAACACCTCAACCACCTGCTGTTAAAGTATCATCAAAGAATGCAGTGTTAAAGGTTCGTTTTTTTAAATAGCTTAACATTAATTAGAATCAATTTCCGGTAAATTCATTTCAAGACAATACAAACATCAACAAATCGATGTGTCCACTTCATGAGTGTTTATCTGTTAATACCTCAGTTTTCATTTAATATTCGTATTGACATTTATTATTTTACTTTATTCGTTTACTATGTGCGTCACACTATTTATTTATAAATGGTGCATGTATGCATTATGTCGAGAGAATGTGTAGAATGTAGTCAAAACTTGCACTCCGCAGCAGCTTGCTGACCCAGCCAATTTGTCGAATCCGTTGGCCGCACTTGCCCAGGTATCGCAACTTGAAGGACGTGATCCAGCATCGCTGAACAACCTCCAAGGATGGGATCTTCAACAGCTTGCTCTTTATCTACTGGTTAGTAAAATATAACATTAAATCTATTAAAACTAAAAAAAACAGATTAAAAATTACAAATAATACAAACCGGTGTGCATAACAGAAATTTAATCTACCATTTCATCAAGTTACACACAATATTTATTATCGATTGCAACTAGTAATTGGAAGCGTAATCTAAATCGGAATGCATTTATTATTAGTTCTGAACTATTGAAACTACATTTATTTTCTCATTTTTTCGTTACAATTTCTTCGTCTTTGCTTTGAGACACTTTGTTGTGTGTTTTTGTGATAACCACGAAACTGATTTAAATAATTCTTATAAAAATATAGATGTAATTTAAAAATGTAAATTTAAATAACTGCAAGTAACTATTGTAAAAGGTAAGTGTTTCTGTTTGTGTAATATTTATGCTCCCCCTCTTCGTTGCCGTAACTCGTTCACGGAATGTACTTGTTTTTATTGATTTTATTTGGACCGGTACAATGTAAATAGCTGAGTAATTACAGCAATTAGGTAGCAATAATCAATCGATGATGAGTTCGCCTTGCGATACATTTGGGTAACCTTTTCGATGATTTTTTTCTCGCAGATGGAACGTCAGGGCAAGTTGGATTCGGTCATGCGTGACAAAGACCGGTCGAATATTGCCAAGAAGTGGACGAAACGTGAGGAAGCCGATTTTTTCCGCATCGTTTCATCGTACGGTATTAATTACTACCGTAAAAAGAAAATCTTTGATTGGGCGAAGTTTAAGCAGTTGTCGAAATTGGAGAAGAAATCTGATGAGGATCTGACGGAGTATTATAAGAATTTTGTTGTCATGTGCAAGAAACAGGCCGGTGTTAAGTTGGATGATGAGCATTACGATATTAGTATTGAGCATGTAACGGAAGAGAAAGCAAGGAGGACTTTGGATCGGCTTGATTTATTGTCGAAGATTCGTGAGGAACTTATCACACATTCGAAATTAGATGAACGATTGAAAGTTTGTCAAACGTCAGCAGATATGCCTGATTGGTGGATTCCGGGTCAACATGATAAGGATTTATTGCTTGGTGTTTCAAAGTAAGTGTAATATTTTTTTATAATTAAGGCAAGTTATTAATTGTGTGTTTTTATATATAATTATAGACATGGGTTGGGTCGAACTGAATATTATATTCTAAACGATCCGGAACTTTCGTTCCAAGAAATTCTTCGACGTAAAGTTCAACCTGTCGATGTAGAAAAACCGGATGCAAAAGAAGGCATTAAGTTTGAGTGTCGCGAGGATATTCTTAAATTCGATAAAAATGAAATTCTTGTTAAACTTGAAAAGGGCGAGGGGACATTAAAAATTGAAAAAGTTGCGCTTAAAAAGGAGGATGAGAAAACTGATAAGTCTGATGAAAAAGAAAATAAAGTAGAGTTGACTCTTGTAAAAACAGAAAAAGAAACCGAAAAGGAAGCAACAGAGGAGAAGGAACCTGAAAAGGTCGAGGAAGATCCTAAAGTTGTGGATTTGGTTGGGAATAATAAAGAAAAAGAAGTAGAAGAAGTTAAGGACGATAAAGAAGTTACCACGCAGGATAGTAAACAACCCGAAGAAGAAGTTGAGAAGATAAATGAAGCAGAACCAATGGAAGTTATAGAAAAAGATGACAAGGGAGATGTTGA
This sequence comes from Atheta pasadenae, assembly GCA_030264155.1. Classification (NCBI taxonomy): domain Eukaryota; kingdom Metazoa; phylum Arthropoda; class Insecta; order Coleoptera; family Staphylinidae; genus Atheta; species Atheta pasadenae. The sequence continues at coordinate 7,852 of JARJDS010015700.1, read as the reverse complement.
AAGTTCTGAAAAGAAAGACGACGAGGCTAAGGAGAAACCTATAGAGGAAGAAGTTGAGAAAATGGAAATTGATGAAAGAGAAAAGGAAACTGATAAAAAGGAAGAAGAAATTGTAGCAGAGGATGCAAAACCGGAAGAAACAAAATCTGGCGATGAAGCAGAAAAAACGGATGAAGTTCAATCAGGTATTGAAAAGGATAAAGCACCAATTGTTGCAACGGAGAAGAAGGATGAAGAAAACACCCTTAAAAGAGACGATGTTGTACCTTCCGAATCTGAGGAGAAACAACATACAGAAGTTGAGGAAGTAGATAAACTTGAAGAAGAACCATCTGAAATAGTTACTGATATTACAGAAACTGAAAAACCTGAAAAAACATCTGACAAAGAAGACAAAAATTCAGAAGAAAAGTCTGAGACTCCAGCTATTACAGAAAAAGATGAAGAAAAACCTGAACAGAAGTCTGAAGATGATGTCGTCCTTGTGGAACAGTCTAAAGATGAAGCAGAGGTTATTGAAATTAAGGATTCAAAACCAGAAGTGTCTAAAGAAGATGAACCTATTTGTTTAGATTCTAAAACAACTGAAAAGGAAGCAGTGGTTCCAACTGAAACTGAGAAAGAAAAGGAAATCAAGAAAGAAGAAATGGAAAAAGATATCATTGACGCTGACTTGTGTTCCAAACAAGCAGCTGAATTGAAAGCTAAATTTCCTGACCTAGAAGTGATTCAACCTCTTTCTAGAACTTCTTCTCAAACACAATCTGAAACAACTACGCTTAAGGACAAACACAGCACAGCTGCTTTAGACTTTAGTGAAACAACAGTTGCTTCACTTTTCAATGTAAAATGGCCGAAAGAATACGCTATTCAAGTACGTCTTCAGCATATTATTTACGCGATTGAAACTAAAGAGTGGCCTGCGCCTAAAAGGTTTTCTGCTTATGCTAGTGGTATCGGCAATGAATATGACATTCCAATTCATGAATTGCCGAATGCCGAACCACCAAAACGTGAAACACCTACCCCGATTTCGTTGGGTGATTTGGAGGTTATTTCTGTACCTACGGAATTCAAGCGCGGGGCAGCTGCTCTTCAGAGCAACACACCAACTCCGAATAAGAAACGTAAGCGTCATATTGCAATTGATGTTGAGACAGATCGTGCTAAGTTACATGCACTTTTGAATAGTACGCACATGGGTGGTAATCCTATGAGTAAACATAGTTCATGGGATGATGATGGCGACGATAATAGGAGATCGAAACAAGTTAATAGTATGCAACCACCTCCTGCTCATCAACATGGTGATCGCACTAAGATTACGTCATTGCCGTTTGATTTGAAGTATACACCACCACTTTCTAAAACACAGATTGGACAGACAACGCTTATTCCTGGTACTAGTAGTACTTTAACGCCTATTGATTTGAGCTCTGGGTAAGTTGATAAGTTTAGTTTATATTTTTAGGTTATTAATAATTTTTTACGATTATTTAGGCTGCCGAAGATGAATACTTTGGAAATTCCTAAAGTTTCTAACCAGGATTTGCATAATGAAGCACAGGACTTTTCTATGCCTTCAAAGAAATCTCAGGGTAAACAATTAGGTGGAAACAAGTTAGATGATACGCTATCGAAGTTGATGAAACGTAAAAATTGCGTAAGTGTTTTGTTTGTTGTTGTAAAGGGTAGGTAGTTAATAATTTTGTTTAATTCATATTCACAGCCTGAACCAGAACCAGTTGTCGGCAAAGAAAAGAAACGTCGTAAGCTAGACGAAATTGTTCTTGGTTTAAGTGCAGCTAAAGAACAATCACTATTTAGTGATCCAACACCTAAGAAACCAACAATTACACCAAGTGTGACTGTTATTCCTACATCTGCGCCAGTTAGTTCTGCCCACAATCAATCTCAAAAACCATTCTCGTTGACAGTAACATCAGTTCCTTCATCATCGGCGTCTGCTACGTCTTCGCGTAACACATTGCAAAACATGATGGCGCTGGGTGGTGGTAAAGATTCTTTTAACGCATTGTTAGCACAAGCCGAACAACAAACCATGATGTTGAAAAAACAACAGCAACAACAACAACGCAAAAACTACGAGTCTTTGATTGCTGATATAAGTAAGGTGGCTGATTTTAATAAACAAGTTGGGTATTCCCACGAAGCTAAAGTGAACAAATGGTTAGCTGAGCAGAATCCAACGTTAGCTGATCAACCACTAGGTGCGGAATATTTACCAACGCGTAGAAGGCGTACTCGAGTTGATCATCAGCAGCAGCATCATCAACAACAACAGCAGCAGCAGCAGCAACAACATCAACAACAACAGCACATGGTTGATTGGAAAAAGTTCACTGGTGATGAACCAGTTTCAGTAATTCACAAAATGACTGGTAAAAAATTAACGGGTATTAAAGCACCTATGTTGAAAAACTTAAGTACTTGGCTAATGGATAACCCGATGTACGATATTGATCCGAAATGGGGTGAGATGGCTGCTAAAGAACGAAGTTACACCGCTCCAGATCTGCATAAACGTGTTAGCGTGAACAGTAGTAGTAAAAAATCGACTTCTCAAGGGCGTCCACCAGTATTATCAAGTCCGACAGGTTCCACATCGAGTGTGAGTTCTGCAAACTTAGCGACATCAATTCAATCGAGTATGTCGTTCCCGTCGTTGAGTCAGTCTGGTTTGGGTGGTCTGAACTCCAGTCTTCTTTCTGGATTATCAGGATTAGGACAATTTGATCCGAAAAATCCTCTTTTAATGCCGTTTGGAGGCATGCCAAACATGAACGCACTGAGTTCTATGGGTGGATTGGGAAATCTAACGAATATGAATCTTTTTGCAAATCTGGCTAGTCTGGGACTGCCAGGTTTAGCGGGAATGGACCCATCTGCAATGGCGGCTGAAACAAGTAAACCATCAAAATCTTCTAGCAGTAGTTCCAAGTCAAAAGGAGATGCTCATGCGTCTAGTAGCAAAGCAGCTGTTAGTTCAGCGAGCAATATTTCAACGACGAATCCATTCCCATTCTTCTTCCCGAATCCGTCGTTACTCTACACCCCATTGGGTTTGGGTGGATTGAATCCGTTTTCGTTACAACCTGGACTATCTTACGACGCGTTAGCGCAATGTGGACTACTTAATGGCGGACTTAATCCGGCCGCTTCACCCAAGTCCAAGGGCTCTCGCGCACAAACAACGACAACCTCAGCAACGGCTACTCAAAGTTCAGCTAGTACGAAGAGCGGCCGAGCTAGAGATGCACAAATACAACAATTGTTGTTACCGCCTGATACGCATTTACTCGAATCTTTAACCAAGGCTGCAGCAAAGGATAAGAAAGCTTCTGATGCGGAGAAGCGGAAAGCATTTGAAAGTCTTAGTAAAATGTTGCCTACCGATTTTATGACTCCAGATAAGTCCAAGAAGATTCCTGGTTTTCCCGACTTTAATAAACTGTTAGAACAAGTCAACCCGATGGCAGCCGCAGCTGCTGCAGCAAGTTCAAGTAAAAAGAGTCATGAACAGCAGATGAAAGAAGCTATTGAACAGTTAAGCAAAACTACCAGCGCTGAATTATTAGCTAGAGCATCCGCAATGAGTGAAGAACACTTGAAAGCTTCTTCGAAACGATCACGAGAAATTCCAGATCCAACTCCACACAACTTTACCATGCCGGAAGATTTAGCTCCACCTACGAAGAAATCTAGAACGGAGGAGCCATTGCCAATGTTACCTCCGAGTATAACGTTATCACCAGCGCGTACACCAACTCCGACACCACCTGGACCCGTGGATATAGAAGCGTTATTACCACCATCAACAGTTGTTAAAGCAAGCAGCATTCCGTCTTTGTCACCTGTATCGCATGAAGAAAAGGCCGACAAATCGTCAACGCGCTCGGCCTCAGTCGACCAGGAGGAACACGAACCTGAAAAGGAAAGCGAGAAAGAAACAGCGGACGAAAACGCTGAAGACGCCCCGAAAAAGAACGCAAAGCGTACCAGAGGCAAACGCAAGTCCGGTGATTTAATGCTCATCGATCCGGAGAGCATCCGAGAGAAAAAGAATCTACGCAGTAGCGCAAGTCGGTCAGCGGCGGCTGCGCAAGCGCGGGCAGAACGCGCCGAACGTGAAAAGCAAATGGAAGAAGAAGCGCTTCGAGCGCAGAAGGAAGCCGACTGATCGAAGGGGAACAAACGAACGCGGTTCAACATATAAACTTCACTCTGACACAAATCACTCATTGATAGTTTTTCATAAGTAGAATTTTGATACGACTCTTTATGCGATTAATTGACGGGAGGGCGACGATATGCAGTGTTTTAAAAACAACAAAAATAAATGGAAAATGGGCTTTTTAAAAACTAAAATAATATTATTTTAGGTGCGGACTGTGATAAACAATAATGAACTATTATTATTATTTTACTACCTACTTTCTACAAAAGCTACGAAACCCAAGATAATTAATACATGAACGAAACAAACGCGGATGCTAACCTACGTTTTAAATAAGTAACATTTAAAATTTGTATACAAACCTGGTGGATGCGTATGAGTGAGAATTTTTTGAGTACAAGGGACTTTCCAATGCTCAAAAGACGAAAATTTGCGGGAATACGACATAAATCTTAACGATAACCAAAGGGGACGATTTGCGTATACCTAAATATTGATTATCACAAAATGACGGACGCAATGACTAAGAATAATTACGCAACAAATAAATACGCTTGAATTATATGTGGAATACGACAGAGGGCGCGCGTGCGCCAACAAGATGTCTTCGTGCATCCAATTTTAAACATAAAAATGGTAAATAGGCGTAAAGATAAATTTAAACGTTTTAGATTATTGTATAATCAAATTGTAATAATTGTAGATGGACTGTTTTTAAAAACACTTTGATTTTTCACTTCAAAACGTTTGCTATTTGATAGGAAATAACACAAATTGGCATCGTGTAAATTCTCGAATTTCTTGTAATCACTAATTGATTGTGAATCGAAAAAGTTAAACATCGTGCTGTAAAGTATTATTTTTATACGACATTTGATATTCGTTCTTCACACAAATTGTAAATACTTTTCCAAGATGCCGTAATTGTAATTCCGTTGAGGCTATTTCTTCCTAACATCAGCGACATTATGTGGGACTGTCCTGATGCTAATTGGAAACAGCGTGTGTAGTCTGTAAAATGATGTTTAACTTTTTTTCACGTTTCATGAGGAAATACCTCACCCGGCCTATGTAAACGTTGTCATTTGTCACGTATCGGATGCATTATGGCAAGAAGAAACAAAACATGTACACAAAATTATACATCTCTTTTTTATGATATATTATTTTGATTATGGTTATTTATTAAAAATGATGATAAATGTAATACAAGTCGAGTTGTGTATTATTTTACAAATCTGTATAGTTTTGCACGATATGATGATTTATAATAATTGTAATGAAGTGAAAGACTTTCTATTTGTACATAAATAGGAGATAATTTGTTGTTTAAAACAAAAACAAGTTTGCAATTTAACGAGTTCACGATGTGAGTGTAATGGAGTGTGATTATTGGACAAAAACATACTAGTGAACCGCGACGACGAACGTTGAAGAAGGGGATTCACAGCAGTAGTATTTGATCATTTGTAATTTGACTTGAACTTCGTTCACTTCTAAATATCAAGATTTTGAGAATGATGAAATGGACATTTTTGATGTAAACAAATTCGTGTAAATAGCAGGTGTTTCTATATTTGATTATTTTATTTTTTTGTAACATGTATACATAATTTTTTGTTTCTAATAATTATAACGATGGTGATACGTTGGTTTTGGGCGCGTGGCATTTTTGGGTGGCCGTTCGTGCTTGAAAATCACAATCATGGAATTCACAAAAGCAACACGCTAATAAATGTACATGCAGACTATGTTTCGACGTGGAGAGAATAATTCGAAGATGAGGCAGTGTTACGACTCATTGTGTATGTTTATAAATAGTTATATAAGTCTGATAATCCTAATATTTATTAGGTTATTATATAACGATAGTTAATTTTTTTTTAATTTTTATTATTTTATTAATATCAGGATTATATAAATAGTGCGAGTATTTATTTTTCTTAATTTCTCTCTACAAGTATGATTTGGTTGCGATGGACGTGTTTTCTGTTAGTTTCTTTTTTATTACGGCACATACGAGTATATACAATGCAATCTACACTTTGCAATATTTTTCAACTATCAGGAACAAATTGAATACGAAATTTGACAAATTTTTAATATTTCCATTTTACAATTGCATTTATACTGAACAATAACTTCATTGATAGATCTGTCTGTACACTGAATCCAAACGTTCTTAAACTGTGCAGCAAATATTGTTAAACGATTACAAGGCATAAGCATAATTATCAGTAATATTCTGGTTCTCTTTATGTTATAGTATAATATGAACAGGAGTTGCAAGGAAATAAAGTAAAAACAGACCGCTGTGGTGATGATGATTTTGTTTATAATTGTGTATAATTGCGAAAATTAAAAATAATACATACATGATTATTGTGTTTCGATTATTTCATTTGTTTGTTACAGGATATAATTTTAATTAATATCTTCGATTATTATTTTTTTTAAGGTAAGTTTATTTTTATACGACCAACCTTCAAAAATATTTGTTTGGGGCGTATATAAACAAATATTAACCATTTAATTTTGATATTGAATTCTGCTAGCGCTTTTCTAATACAAAGTGAACTTGAACAGACCGCAACTTTGACTGGTCAGTTTGAAACTAAAAATTCAAGATATTGTGTATTGATTGGTCAGCTCGAATTTGTAAATTTGAAATCTGTGTGCTGATTGGCTGCAGAAAGTGATCATTAATTTTCCAAGACCTTGATTAGTTAATATAAATTTAAAAATATAAATTCAAAACACTGCACGCTTATTGGTTAGTTTGAATTTTTCTTAAACAAAGTGAACTTGAAAAGACCGTGACTTGTTTGATCAGTTTGAATTTAAAAATTGAAAATACTGTGCTCTTATTGGTCAAGGAAATATAGAAATAATGAAAAGAACAATAACGACACACTAGAGATACATTACGAACATCAATAAATTCAATAATATAATCGTTTTTATCAATGAAAAGTTACACTTTCTCGTTTTTATCCATTAAGCACTTAATATCCAATTATCGTTAAACTTAATATGATACTACCAAGTAAATCAATACTTATTAAAACGCGTTGAGTACTTTTATAATTATTCTTCCATTGAACAACAGTCTAATACTTGCAATGAATAAATTGTTTGGAAAATCATTACAAATCTATAAAATATTTGGTTGCTTTCCTCTGTATGACGTAACAACCCACAAAAGCAAAGGAAAAAATCAAATTTATGGTGTATTCATGTGTTTTTTGTACACTGCCGCAACCATTTTGTTTACTTATCAATCAATTAACGAAAATGGTATCGACAATGAACTAATCATTGGTATGTCACAAACATTTATGCAACTGGCAGTGAATTTAAACATTATTATAAGGACAAATATTGTTTCACATTTTGGATTGGTTTTAAACTCATTTCAAACCATTAAACATATTGCTGTTGTAAATGTTTTGAGTACTAATAACACTGAGCTGTATAACAAGTTCTTTTGTTTTAACAAAGCTAAAGTGATTAGTTTTTATTTAGTTTATATTTCTACCATTGTCAGTGGGTATTTTGCGTGGGGATACAGATTTACAAGTGGATATTTTATAAAACAATATTCACAGTTTTTTACAGTAATGATAATTTGTTTGCAATGGCAAATTTTGAAAT
>JARJDS010015690.1:0-17461 GCA_030264155.1 Atheta pasadenae | reverse complement strand
GTCCTATACAACCAATGTTAATTATCCAATTTTTAATTGAATATATCTCGGAATACAAACGGTCAATCGACTTCAAATTTTAAATGTCAATGTATTATCACGTCTTTGATAAGTAAACAAAAATTTATAAATATCTGATAATATAACAAAAGAAACCAAAACAAAAAAAATATATTTATTAATTGAGGTTATGTTAATTACTCAATCATGACATTCTAATAAAACCAATTATGAAAATTAGAAAATTAGTCTATAGAATCATTGTTTAACCATTATTTGTGTTGGTTAATGCATTAGCACATTACCAAGTTAAGACATTTGTTTAATAACATGCTAATTACAAGCAATTTGTTTTTTTTACGCTATAGAAATTTCACAAACTCCAAGAATGTACCTAGCACATATCTACAAGGAAGTAAGTAAAGCGTTAAAACGATGTAAACACACACTGTTTATCCACACAACAAAAAAGTGTTTATTGCCTCTGAATAAATTTATATTGCTTGTCACTTGACATGACTCGACGCCACATCGCATACACATCGTGATATAAGTATTTAATGATTTTGTAATCGTTCACACTCGGCTTGTTGTGCAAGTTTATTATATTACATATTGATGCTGATTTATGTGGTTGTGACAATAGGAATTTTCAAACTTTCGTTCGAATTCCGATGAGTAATAATCGCCATTAACGCATTAACTAAAACTACAAACAAATAACTAACAAGTATTCGTGTAAATAATTTAAAATCAAATTCAATAAAAATCATTCAACCAAAAAATAACTTTAATCGCCAATTAAGTAAATTGAAGTAACTTTAAAGTTTATTGCTTGAACAAATGTGTAACTGGTTCAATTACTGATAATTAATTAAACTAATACTTACTTTCGTTGCTTATGTTATTTAAAATTTAAATGAGTGTTACGCACGTGTTCTCCGTTGTTTATGTAATGGCAAAACTTTCCGTTTCGATTTGAAACCTAATTATCATATTCATGTCCCATTGAATTTTGAATTTTTTAATGAAGAGTGCTTTGGCAGAACCATCTGAAATGTCTGGTTGGTTAACAAAAAAAAATAATCAAGTGGCAATGATTCATTTTGATGTTCAGTTCAGATTGTGTGTGTTCCGGTGTGTCGCGAAATGACGCTTAGAAATTGGCTGTTCTCAACAATTCCAACGATGATCATGTTCAAACGAAGCGAATAAATATTATAGATAGGCTTCCAAGAGACGAGGTGAGAAGCACGCTTTCATTTTTTATTCCGATTTCGATTCTCACCATTCAACAATCGTAAATATTAAATATTAAGTTTAAACTTAACACAACACAACATAGTAAACATAAATTTTCTTGTTAAATACACTCTTCTAGTAGTTTTACACATCACAAATTAAAATTAACAAACAACAATTGTATAATTAATTTATTTATTGTCATTACTAGCATAATAAAAAATCACAGCCAACTTTAAACAACACAACACACAAAACAAAATAAAAAACTAAAATTTGTTGAATAAATTAACGTTGCTCTTAATTATGAAAGGGTTTAAGTAATCATTTAATTTTTAAAATTAAGTTTTAAAATAATCTTATTGGAACAACCAAGCAAACTGTTGATTGTTTGAGCACAGCCAACTTTAATTTTAAATGAAACATAAAACATGGAATAGAACATCAGTCGAAGTAAAACAAATGCCATAATCACGGCCAACTTTGTCTTTTCGTTTATCAGAAAACAAAAACCAAAAGTTTGTAGTTGACGACAATCATTTAGTCGTCAACTTGCGATAAAATATCTATAAATTTAATGACGTAATTTAAAAAAAAATTAAAGTAACTATTTAGTGTGTTTACATTAAAAATACTTGTGATAAATCATTATTAATTTCGGTAAGTTATTATTGATCATTCTAACAACTAGTTTTATTATAATTTTTCATCCTAACCTACAAAAACCAGAAATGTTCTTTGAGTATTAATTAAAAAAATGAATGCAAATCAACGTAAAATTAAATAATAACTACTACAGTGCGTATAGCGCGTATTTCTCGTTCATTTCTTTGGCTCATCATCATTTCCATATAATTTTAATACATCTAGCGTCCTTCTCACACAAGGTATGTATATTAACCACACAAATTATATGTAATGAACTTCTGTGCCTGGGACATAGTCTTCATTCAACTTGCAATGCTTACACAATCATGAGAATTTAATTAGAAAGAAAGAATACGTCGAAAGAAAGTAAATTCGAGTAACTCAAGCATTACTATTTTCTTATTTACCTTTATATATTATACACGTTACTCGTCTTTACATTGAAACAAAATAAAATTCGTTTATAACATTTCTAATACATGACGCATAACCTTAAAATTCCATTAACTTAAAAACCCAAACTAAACATTAAAAAAATGTATGATTCATATAAATTCCTAGGTGCATCAAAAAATGTATTTATAGAATTTAATGTTTTGATGCAAATTTTTGCAAAGGTCACGGTTCAAAACTTGCAATTCACACATAAATCACATAATTTGTAAGATGGTTCGCTTTTTTTTCATTTTAAAACAAGTTTTTTACTGTATTAACTAAATGTTGACCATTAAACTACTAAACGGAGTATTTCCCAATTCAAGTACAAATATGGCATGTTAGATCTTGGATTTGATGTAGTAAACTTAATGGTAACATAGTTTTTTTGTTGTCTTCTTCTGCTTGTGGTTGGTAATAAGCATTTAATGAAGTCCGTGTAAGGTTTTAATTTAGCGTAATTAATGGCGATTATCTAATTAACCGCCAACACGTTTTGGTCTGCGTGTATGATGGCCGACGAAGAAGCCGAACGAGCCAATGGAGAGAACATGATGCACTTTTAAATTCGCTTAAACACGCAATTAATTGGCGGCGGTTTCGTGTTTTCATATGTCAAGGTTTTGAAGCGTGTATTTAATGGTAACTTGCGTCGCATGGTGATCTTTACAGACGGAAAAGGATGCATATGATTATGATTTATTGTTTATATTGTTTAATAAACAATTTTCGGTTTTGTGGTTCAGGAAATACGTAAAATTTAAGGAAATTTTAAATTTTTATCACTTTTTAACTTTACGAGGTTATATACAGTTAGAATTTTCAAAAAATATATTTTTTTATTTTATTTTCCTAATGTACATCTATAGAAGAATACACACAAAAAATTTCATATCGTTCCTGTGAATATTTTCGAAGTTACAAGCATTCCAAACTTCCAACGCGTTTTTCTCAAAATGGTGGTTTCAAAGTCGGTGACCAACATTACTCGAAAACGGCTACACCGATTAGTCTCAAATTTTAACACGAGCTTCTTGAATATCTTTTTTAGTATTTAATCGAAGATTTTTTCTCTGCGATAAATATTTTTGTTTTTATAAACAATTTAAGGACGAAATTTCGGTGAAAAATCGATTTTTTTCTTTGAGAACCCGCCATTTTGTCAAAAAAAAATATTTTGCGTATTCCTTCGATTAATTACTAGATTAAACATTACTTTAACTAAATGTGTTTAGTTTTTGAATATCTGATGAACCAGTTTACAGATATAGTGGTCAGCGCAAAACGTCTTTTTTGAGTAGAGCTCCAGGAGATCAGCCATAGCTCTTTTCCAAATAAATATTTTTACTAGTACTAAATTTTAAAATATAGTTAAAAGATACCCTAATTTGTGTAGAAATTTTTGGATCAATAAATTCAAAAGTTTTCTCAGAAAAAATTCTGAAAAATTCACTTTCTTTCGGCCATCTAACTGTATATAATCCTTTAAGATACACCTACAACTTTTACATTTTCCAAGTAATAAATTAAAATTTTAAACAAGTATAATATATTTTACTATAAATTACAATAAAAAATGTTAGAATATAATGTCATTTAAACGCAGTAAGTGTCAAACAATGTAGATGTCGCTTTATATTAACACAAACAAATCAACAAAAAAAAACTTTCTGCATTTCCTTTCTTGTACATACAAAACTCTTCCTTATTAGCACAAATCCTAAACTTCATACTAAAAGATTCTATATAAATCTATTTTTAAAAGCAAATGTTACTTTTAAGTGTGCTTTTAGCAACTTGAGCAATGAACAGAAAACAACTTCCTTGTTTCCTCGTTTCCATTAAATATCATCGGTGATACACACGGCTGCCACTGTCACTGCACGTCGAAATCGACATTAATAAAATCAATTAATACTATAGAAATAAATACAAAAAAACAACGAAACAAACCGAAACAAAAAAGTAAAAACGTGATTTTCGCGCAAAACTAAAAGATTAATTACGCATGATTAGTCTGAGCATTTGTACTCGACTGAAATCAGTGCTGTGTTTTGTTATTTATGGGAATTTTTGCTGTAATTGTACATTTTTCATTGTAATTCCTATTTTTTGTGATTGCATCTGCGGCCGAAGTGAACTCTGCGCAACTTTCACTAAATCATAACCGGCGTGCGTGCGACGTGTTTGGCCAGCAGAACTAATGAAAACTTGGCATAAATATCAACTAACTAATGCAGGTATAATAAGTAAATACACTTACACTTTTGTTTTCATGAATATTCCACTTAAACGATAATAAAGTTAACGATTTAGAGATAATCACAGGCGAAAACAAAAAAATTATTAAAACTTGAAAGCATTAATCAATTTTATTAATTTCTCGTCATCTACAGGTTAGAATCTTCTAATTATATCAATTAAATCAATAATTAGATCAAATAAATAAGATAAAATCAAATTGAGCACGGATTAATTGGTTGGTTTTAAATTAAAATTAAATTAAAACGCAAATCTGAAGTGTTAGGAATATTTTTTTATGGTTTTATTGTGATTTCTCAAGAGTTTTGTTTTAAATGAAAGTTTATTGATTTTTTGACATCACTAACGATGAGAACTTTTACAATGCAACCAAATAAAACGAAAGCATTGAGGTGTCAGCGTTTGTGGACACAAAATGTTTATTGTAATTGAAGAATAGAAATAAAAGTAAGCGTTGCAAATCGTTTGGAAGATTGTTGATGCGGAAACTTTAAATTCATTCCCATTTATTGTTGTTTCATGCTTCTAAAGTGTAAATTTAATTTAGTTGCACATGAAACAAACGAAAACATAAAATAAAAAACAAAATAAACAACGTAACAAATTCGCTAAAACAAAAAAATGTAAACTTTTAATTAATTCTTTAAAAATAAGCTTTAATTAAATAATTAATTAATTTTCACATGAGAATTTATTATAATCATTGTTTGTGTTTGTTTTTAACAAGTTTATAATGAAATCACATGATCATTTATAGGTTATGTAAACTAACAATGTATAAAAAGTGTTTTATTTCATTTTTGTTAGAAATATCAAGTTCAATCAACTTTGGAAGCTTAATAAATTATTTATAATAAAAATATTTTAACTTTCTTTGAAATTTTTTAAGGTTAAAATTTTGGGTGTAAATAAAGGTGCAGAATGGTGTGGATTACACTGCATAAAAAATTTCACATATTGTGATCGCAGAAATGAAGTTTTGACTCGGGTAAAGGCAAAGCCAACTTGATCACTAAAGTAAAAACGTAACAAGTAAAATGTTAAGCGTAAAAAGTAAAAATGTAAAGAACCGAGGTCTTGTGAGTGAGCTTGATGGTTTATTAAGAGCAACAGGTTGTTTTGTAATCGCTTGTAAATGCCGACCTGTTTGGCAATAACATTTTTGTGTGACACGCGCCGAGCGAAATTAAGTCACATTCAGACAATCATTTTTCTGAGGTGTGGTTCCTTGTATACAAAAATTTGACTCCGTAAAACCACGCAGTATTTATGAGTGAAACTTTATAAAAATAAAATTTACTATGTTTACTTCAATAACAAAAATAGAGCACAATTTACAGTTTTATGGTTTGTGATTTGTGAACAATCAATAGAATTTATTTTTATTAAGAACCAAATAAGAATATAAAACTTTTAAACCACATTTTCATTAAATATGTTCCTTAAGCGTAAGAATAAACGGTAACTAAATTCAAAACCAATAAATAAAAATTATATATTATAATCAATATATTAATGTAAATACTCTAATTATATCAGCACGAATTCACAACCTAAAAACTTAAAACAAAAAAACATTCAAACGTGTTCTTATTTTGTAAGCAGTGTAAGCACATATTAAGTACAAGACGTATCATTAATGGTTCTAAATTACACATATTTATGTCATTATCTAATCGTGCCGGTTCGCAACGTAAACGATCCTAACACTTTTTTGTTCCTACACTTTTTGGCGGTGTGCCAACGATCAATAAATCAACGCTAGTTGAAAGGTGCGCTTTTGATTGAAATTTTTGTGTTTTTTCTTTTATTATTTATTTATATGTTGCTACAAGCATAAATATTGACTTTCTATAATATCGGTCAAGACTAAACAACAAACTAAAGTCTAAACAATCAAAAATAAATCTAGTTTAGTGTAAGCTACCAAATACAATATATTTATAACCTTAAATATTGTGACAGAAAAATATCCAGACATAAAAAAAATAAACATTAAATAAAAATTAAAATTATATTTTCCCAAACACAATTACTAATACATTATTAACGATAAACTATAAATAAACATTTTAGCTCAATGTCTGTAAAATTACCAAAAAATTGAAAAGTTATAAACTAAAAATACAATAAAAAATCCCAGTATATAATTACGTAAAACCCAAAACACAAAACTAATTAATAGCAATTAATACAAAATTAAGTCAACATTTCATTCTCTTTTATACAACACGTTATTTCAATTTATTGTTTTGGACGTTTTTTTTTGTTTTTGTTTTAACAAACGTCACACGTGAATAAACAAACCTTTGTTATGTTTTTGTTTGTCAGTGCAACACAATTCTATTTTATGGTAAAATTGGTAAAAATCCAATTAATGATTATCCGCGATCCGCCCAATTAGCACGTTTAATCATGTGCTCACTCTCAAGTCCCAAGATCAACCACAATGGAAACTGATTTTAAATTACCTTCAGAATAAAAGAATACCAGACTCAAGAAGCATACTATTAAAACTTTTTGAATTCAATTGCAAAGCGTGCGCCAAGAGTATGTGTGCAGATTTAATTCACTTCACCCAGCATTTTATTTGTAGTCTTCATAGAAATGTATCCTTATTACAAACAACGTTAAAACAGATTGTAACACTTCAACATTGTATGGAAATGAAACTGATGCTGTGATGGTTTAGAAGTATGATGGGAAACGTCCTTCTTTTAGCTTTAATTTATGTTGCAAGTAATGTTTATAAATAATAGTAACTTGAAGAACGTTTTTAGATGAGTGGCAACAATTATCTGATTGGAATTTGATATCAAATTAAAATTTTTTGTGTTTTTTGTGTGTAATTTACTGTTTTTGTTTGTTTACTCACGAAAATTTCACAATAATTTGTTGATATTGTTAACTTTTTATTTATTACTTGGTGATTTAATTAAATATGTTTGTTTCATGAAATTTGGGATGTTAGTTTAAGGGGTAAAGCCACTCTAAGATTTTCATAAAATCAAATTTTGTTTTTTTTGTTTAAAAAATACTTTAGAGTCATAAAAATATTATGCCGTTAAAATTATTGGAAAAAATTGTTTTTAAACGGTTCAATTGTTGATTTTACCACATAGTTGGCTATGGGATTAAAGCGCACATTAAAACTTTAAACGCTCATATCTCAAAACTGATTTTTTAAGTTGCAAAGACTCATAACTCAGACAATTTTCAACCGAATTACTTGAAATTTGGAATATATCTTCGTAAATACATTGACTATTGAAGTATAAAAGTTATTTTAATTTATTTTGTAGTATTTCAGAAAAAACAACAAAAAACTTTTTTTGTCTTCTACAGAAACCTGTAATTTTGAGTCATGCAAATTGGTACATAGATAGCGACACTCTACAATATGTTATCAAAATGTTATTGATTTTCATAATTTCTTAATGTTTTACTAATAAATAAACAATTATTTGTAATTAGTCATTAAATTATTAAAATTAAAATATTGTCATGCTCTATTACCACCTCTAACATCCCAATTTGTTACTGTGCAATTGTGCATGTAATAAATCTGTTTTAAACGAACATAAACATATCAGGCTGTAAAAAGTAAGATGTAAGAGATTATGTCCAGGATCCTCATTCTTTAGGCGAACGTGTTGTTTCGTTACAGACGGTTAAGCAGACTTCTTCGCGTGCAGTCTACACCTAGTCTACGCGTCGATTTGCTGAAATTACATAACACCATCGCGTTTCGCGTTAACCTGTTGCATTGAGAACAACCAACACACAGCTAATAATTAACGCTCGCAATGTGGTTGAATGTGATGTTGGTCGTTGCGACTGCTCTTATGTAGGATTATAAGCATGTTATTTACTCGTGCAATCTGCAAGCTCGCTGAAGAGGATGTTCATTCTTGTTACGTGCATTATGACTACAACTGGTACGAATACATTCTACCTACAAGTTGCCACAAGTTAACTCGTACCATGGCGTTATAATGGCGTAAAACAAATTGTTAAACTGCTAATCCTTACTGCGTGTTTATGGAGGAAGCAAAACGATGAACGTTATACCGTTAAGTTCGTTGTTACTTTTACTTAAGATATTTGAGTCACTAGTGTTACTTTAGTTCAGTTTGCTTAACTTCATTTTGTTTTCTTTGCTTCACATTCATTTGCTTTGGTATTTATCCATATACAATTTGCGTGAAGTTTGTTGAGTGTGATTCCTTTTTTATGTTTCATCCGGAGGTGTTATACTAATTACTAAATGGATTAAGTTGTAATTTTGCGACATTTGGTTCAACGCACTTCTTTTAAGTTTTTGCAGGTTAAATAATTCTGAAATTTCTAATTTTAATTAATGCTTTGCATTCTTGATTCGTGCGAGTTTTAATGTGCAAGTATTAAATTCTAATCAATCAAATTGTGTCTGTTTGGCAATTTTAAAGTAGGAAATTGGAATAATTTTTGACCAACTTCTTGGTTATCGACTTATTTGTTATGTAATTTGTGAATTTTTGTCAAACTTGTATGTCAATATAATAAATATTAAGTTATTATCTAAAATACCTGTTTCGCTAACATTCAAATTAAATTTTACATTACATTTATCAGTCAAACGTGTTTGAATTTTTATGAGTTTGTTCCAATAAATAATGAGTACAGTATTTGCAGAAAAAGTTATGTTTTATCAATTATTTCTACGTTCGTTTCACGGAGTATAGATATAAGGAGTCCGAGCGCAATGTTAAAAGAATGGCATGAATTTGTGGCAAATTATTTATGCCAACAGGGTGCGCTACTTGTCAGCGAGTACTCGTGTTTGAATCGGTTCCAATCGGTACTGATCGGTACGCGGGAAGGCTTGCAGCGCTGGCAGCCATAAATAGTAACATTGGTTCTGATTGGTTCACGTTGGTTTACGTTGGTTCACGCGAAACACTTGCGCAGCTAGTGGCAGAAAAAAGAACTATTTCATGACCAAAGCCTATAACGCGTGCAAAAAAGCTTAATATATAAAAAGCTTAATAGTAAGCTAAAAGCGCGATCATACATAACCTCAAATTATTTTGTCTCGTCATTTAAGATTGAACAATGTTCGACAAGCAACAAGAACTTTAAACATTTTTTGTTTATAAACAGTTTATTAAGGTTGGAAAGCGAAAACTAATAAGTTCATTCAATATTATTTATATTTTTGTTTGTAAAAGTAAATATTTTGTTATTATTTGTAGGCGGTTAATATCAATTTGTAATAATTACAATCAAATTGTTCAAATTTCGATTGATGAAAGTTCCAAAATATCATGGTATTTTAAAAATGTGAAAACATCACCGGTGCATTAACACAAATTCGAGGTATATGGATAACATTGCACAGTAATTTTAACTTTCATCGGCTCTGTAATAATAAATTAGACACCGCCTTTATATATTTTCTCGGCCTGCGCAAAATTTGCGCGCCTGCTTTTACTTTTCGTCATTTAAAAAGTGAAAAATTAGGCGAACTAACAATAACATTACAAACAGCAACTAAATAATCACACTAGTGGTTTAATTTTAGTAAAATTTTAATATTAATATTTACAAAGCCAAATCAAACAATTTAAAAATTTAAATTGCAGTTAATAAACGACTAGCACAATCATTTAAATTCATTAAAATTAAAACTATTATAATTAAATTGCATTTAAAAAAATTAAAAATTTAAATATGACATATGGCAAATGCAAATCTACGACGTCGACCTTAATTAATTTTCACTATCTATAAGCATTTGTTTAGAGACACTTTTCAATTTCTAATACTTTGATTTCTTCTTCTCTTCAGCGCAATACGCGCAACATTTTCTCTATTTTAATTTTGTATTTAATCTTAAAGCGCAATCTTGTATATTCCCACATATCGTGTATCAGTGAATGAATATCTTCTGCTTTCAGCGCACATTACAGCTAACAAACTTAACAAACGTATAACTAAAAATCTAAATTACCAGCTTGATTTTTTTGTTTTGTTTCAAAGATTACACAAAATGCGTTAAATGCGTATTATAAGCAAAACTTTCCAATGCCATTAGCAAACAAGTAACTTTGAATGAAGCAGAATAAAATTTACTTCGAGTATTTGTGACTCTTGTTTATATTTTTACAATAAACCACATAAAACGTATTTTATTTGTTGAATACAATGGCTTCAATGCTCAATATAAATAAATTGAATGTATGACTTACCATTTTGCAAAAAGTTCTTGGTACGTTTCTTATCCGTTCATTAAACAATTTTAACACATGTCACCACAAAACTGTGACTGTCCGGCACCCTAGCGGTGTTCGAATGGCGGCTTTCTACTCTTGAATGCGCCGCTTCGATTGCATACAAAGTAATGATAAACTTTTAAATCTAAACGAATTAATTCGTAAAAATCGGAAATCCACCGCGAGCACTGTGAATACTAATGCGTTCAAAAGCTATCAAACTTAACATGCGATGAATAAAGTGTGAGGAATGTGCCTCCTTGGACGTTGTTTTGACGCCCGGTAATGCGCGTATGTTATAAACAAGAAGTGAAACAACAAAAAAAGAAGTAAACGTGCGCGCTGAAGAGTTCTTGAGCGACTGACTCGAAAGGAAATGCGCGCCTAGAAGCGACTTGACTTAAGTTTATTCTTTGCTTTGGCTTTGGCGTTTTGGTTTGGGTTGGGTGAGTAAGGTGAAAGGTAAACTCAGCGCACAACTACAAAACAATCTTGGCGTTGGTATTATTTCTTGTTGTATTAATGTAAAATATACTTAAAAACAACTATTTTGAAACAACAACATTTAGAAACAATCATGAACTTTACAAACTTTATTTTCCTAGTGTGCTCTGTAAACGCTGCAAACCGTAAACAATTTGTTTTGTGATTAAAAGTCACATTTTGTGTGTTTATCATTTTTTGGTTAAAAGCTAAATTTAGAGAGGAGAAACTTCTTTGGTATCATTATGAATTCCTCTCGGTTGTTTCATCGCCTTTCAGTGCCATTCACGCGCAACGCTTCATACAAAGTTTTAGACGAAAAGGATTTCTCTGAAAAAATTGTCAACTGCAAAGATCCCATAATTGTGGATTTTTGTGCTGAGTATTATTACCCTCATAACCAAGTATGCGTGTATATGATAACATGATTGTTTGTTTGTTATAGTTGGTGCAAACCATGTAAAGCGCTTGAGCCGCGTTTGAATAATGTCCTGGCAAAGCACAAGGGCAAAATCAGTGTAGCTCAAGTTGACATTGACAATATGGCCGAGGTCGCTGCAAAATACGAGGTAACCCACATGATTTCACTCACTTTCTGAAGATAAATATTAATACCAACGATAAACTGATCCAATCCAATGCAAACCACCATTTTAAAAACAAAGCAATACAAATTCTTAACAATCACTTTATAGGTTGGCGCAATTCCTGAGTTGGTTGTTTTCCGAAATGGCAAGATAGATGAACGTCTACGAGGACTTCAAGATGAAGCAAAACTCGGTACATGGATTGATCAAGTTGTGGGCAAAAAATAATCAACACACTTACTAAATTGTATTAAAATGGCTAGTCGCAAATTTTAATAAAATTTATAGTGTATTATACATAACACTGCCCTGCATTTACGTAAATTCATTTCATTCAAAACTAAACAATACAATTACTTCTCACTAATTGTTTGATGAAGATGTACAATTTCTTTGGGAATGCAATTAAGAAAATACGCGCGTGAATCTTCCGAAAACGACGTAATAACATCCATAAACTTTAAAGCAAGTGTGGCTTCCAGCGGAACGTCATTTTTAATTCTGTAAATTGACGAAATAAAAATGAAATATTAAAATTTTTGTCAAGCCGTTAAATATAAAACGTATACAATTTAATGTGACATGCTTCAATTGATACATAATTAAATACTTACGACATAGCATATTTGCTTAAATGTACGGCATATTTGCACATAAACTCGAAATAAATCTTTCCAAAGTCCGAGTTCAGTTGCTTTAGAAGCGTGTGTAAACCAGTGGAAAACACAGCACCATCCATTTCATAACTTTTCTTGGTTGTCATACCTAGATTAACAATTTGAAATTTATAATTAATTTACTATTAATTAACGTAGCAGTTTAATGCATTTAACGCACCTGGTGTCTGATATAAGAACATTTTTTGTAGATACAGAAGAGTAAAAATGAACAAATTAAATGCGCAAGCTTCATCTGACTTGGCGTTGATGTAAATTTTATTAAACGGATTATTCATTCCAGCGTAATCGAAATATTGGGAAAGTTTTTCCATTAACTCTTCAGTTGGCCTATTCGTGCAGTTCTCGTTGGTAAAGTCCAGTATTAATGCCCTATAGGTGTAACACATCAAGTTATTACAGACAACAAAGACTATAATAGATTTTAAATGAGTTACAAGTTGAAAATGTCAAAATTACTTATTTAGTGAACTAAGCGACGACTCCAAGTTCTTTGCATCGAATTTGCATGTGCTGTTCAGGTTAAATGCAATAATGTTGCGTAAAACTTGCAGTTGACCAATGTTTAACAAATGATCTAGCATGCCGTTGTACAATTTACTGGCTTTAGCCATTGCGTTTTGGTACACTTTTTGTGGATTTATGTTGCTTTCATGTAAAGCTTTCATTTCTTTTTGAATTGTTGTTGATGTGGTTGACCAGGTTGTATTTTTGTATATTTTATTATCAAAAATATCTAAAATTCGCATAAGTAAATCAAAACTACAATAATTTACAAATGATACCATACAGGTGCAACTTTAGTTGCATACAATACAATCTTATAGGTTATGTTGGTTGTTTAGTTTGACTTACCCAAAATTTTGTTTAAATTCGAAACAATCATAAACGAAAACAATCTATCTAAACCAACTAAGCCTGTAACTTCAATCGCGTACATAATCATTGAAATGGTTTGCTTATTAGCAATGATTTTCTGTGTTTTCATGTCGTACCAAGTCGACGTTTGTTCAATGTAAAGCGTGGTCCTGTAATTGCATAAATATTAATAACAAACTAACTAAATGATCATTGAATTACTTAGGATCCGTAATACGTAGAATTTCCCTCGCTAGACGGCCAACAAAGTTCTCACTAATGCTATCTGTCGGCGCATAGTGCGGAATGGGAACATAACGACTTTGGAACGCGCTTTCCCAATCGTGCACTTTGTTACGCAAAAACCCATTGCACTCTTGCTCCACATTGTAATTTATTATCCGGGTGATTTCTTCTTGCCATATCTTCAAGCCGTTTATGTTAACATAGTCTTGAATGTACTCAAATGAACGTTTATAACCATCCATGATCACACCAATACGTTTCAGCTTCTGGTCAAGTTCTTCGTTCTTGTTTTTACCACTGAACGAAATTTCCACATGCAAAGAGTTAGCAATATGTTGAACCAACTCCTTACGGATGCCATCTTCAAGTAGTTTCTTAGGATCAAGGCAAACGACACCTACTAGAGTGCTTTTCATCATTCGCATTCCTTGACTAAATACAGAAATAGAATGTGTAAGATGTGCGAACTCAAAGCGTTCATTCAGTTGTGAATACTCCTTGACTTTATCCTTCTCAAGGCGAGTAGGAAGTTCTTTTAATACCGTGGTTTGGATTTGAATTATCCGTGCCATTTTCTCAAACATCATCTTTGGCATTATTTGCAAAACCATCCGAATGTAAATTTCTAATTCGTTCGAATAATATTGCGATACTGATATCAAATCTTCGCTATGCGCTTGGTTAATGCGCAGTAATGGAATTTCCAATGCAGACGCAAGTTTCAAGAAAACCGCACGCAACTTAATGACCAACGTCGGCTCGGCTTTTATTCCGGTTTGCATAATTGGTGTATAAGTGTCGATCAATTCCCAAGCATAACTCACATCCCCGATAATTTGTAACGTTATTAAAACGTCTTCGTTTACTTTCATATTGCGTAACATCCTATCCAAATTCTTGCGTATTTCTTTCAAATACTGTATGATTTGTAACTGCGAATTTAATTCGTGGAATTCCTGGACTTCTTCCAACGCTTGCATCAACTGCACAATCTTCATCGACGAGGTATCGTCATCTTGTTGCAAACCTTCTACTTGTTTCGATATTTCTTTAAACCAAACTTCAAGATTTTCGTTCTTTTGAACACGCGTCAACGGCTTCGTGCCACTAAACACTTCAGATATTTCAAGCAAATTTGTATGACTTTCACTCCTCAATAACTCCCAATTATTCTGTTTATCTTGCAACAGCGTTTTAAATATATCTTTGACAATTAGTTCCAATTGCGCGGTATTTAACAGCAATTTAAACACTTCGGCCGGATTATACTTCGATTCGAGAACGACCAATTCGCGCAACTGTTTAGCTTTCTTGGATCTATCGACTTTCCGCGAAATCGTATGCAACATCAGCCAGCGTATAACGACATTACAATCTCTTAATGTGTTTATTGCACTGTTGATATTTTGCAACAAATTGTCCTTTGTGAGGGTGCCTTCTTTCAGCAAGCGTGTTGTTGCGGTTAAATGTTTTTGCACCGCATTACCGTTTGCTGTCGCGTAATTTTTTATGTTCACTGTTTCCAAAGTGTTATTCAAAGCAAGTTTCGCAGCTTTGAAGTACTCCCAAGACTCTACTAGGTTTATGGTGAAACCCATGTATAAGGAAATCACCCAATTATCGGGAAAATATTTGTCGACAATTTCACGCATTATTGCTGTTTGTGAATGTAAACAGTGAGGAGCGAAGAATAATGAAATGCAAAGCATGGCAGCCTGAGATGCTAATGCAGTGCTTCTGTGTCGCGCAAGTGGATAAACGCTTAATTGATTGTAAATATCATCGGAACGTAGTTTGCCAATTACCAAATCAATGTATGAGTCTTTTATTGCAATGCGTCTAGAAGATTAAGAATAAGGCATTATTGGAAAATAATGTAAACATTACAACATGTGAACAAACAATTTTGAATAACTAGTAAATTGCGCATTAATTCTTATTGACAAACGAATTATATAAGATACAAATATATTTACATCTATACAAGAAGTGACAAGAAGTCATCAAATCATAACAGAAATTAGGTTAGATGATGTTATCAAAATGACTTGATTTTAGAAATTCTTTTTCACATGAAGTTTCACATAGATTTGTTTATTTTATATATAGAGAGGTGTGATTGATAGCAAAACAACACATGAATTCAGCAAAATACGAACCATACGAAGAGTCTGTTTGAGTTTAACTCAATTTTAAAACATTTGAGTCATTTGAGTTCCTTTCAAATGCTAACGTAGGCAACTCAGTATACAATAAATTACAAACATCTTAACAAATAGTGCATCTGGGCTCATAACTTTTAAAATAAATCAGTACAGAACTATAAATAATAAAAGAAATAATTTAATATACATACCTGAAATAATCTTCTGGATAATTATTTGGTTTCTTATTATTGCTTAACCCAGTCTCTCGAAGTAATTTACAAACCTCATCAATACAACTTTGTGTATCACGTCTTTGAGGCGTGTAGCGATAATAAGAAACAAGTAAACGTTCACGAATTATTCCTTCAATATGTGCATCAACCATTAACAACATAGCACCATATAAATACAATGCTTCACACTGAATAGCCCAGAAACAATCACAATAAATACAAATACACATAATATATCTAGAAATTAAAAGTACCAGTAATTGTTTGCCTTCCATATCAGTAAAAACATTCTCCAAAGATTGATGAATATAATATCCATCCTCGAGTTCATCAACATAATGATTCAAATCAGTAATATAAGTGTGAATACTTTCGAATGCTAAATAAAACCTCTTAATAATTTCTATATGATTTCCTTTAAACTCTTCATCTAAATCTCGCAAAGTCTATGACATAAAAAAAGCAAAGCAAGTCAAGAATTAAATGTAAATATATTTATTATATTTGCCAATACCTACATCATTAGTTTCAATTTTTAAATCATGAGCATCTGCAGTCTTAAAATAACTAAAATCTTGAATTATGTCTGCGTATTTCTGGGAATCTTGCTTACTTAATCTAGAAATGTTAACCACAAATTAAATAATTGTTGCCAAAACTGTTAGTAATACTTGAATACCTAAAAACACTTGGAATGTAATGCTTCAATCGTAAAATTTCAGCTATTATAGCATTGCCTCTAGAAACAAGTTGTAAAATTGTTTGTCCACAAACATTATTGTCAGCTAAAAAGTCCTGAATCACAGGTGCCTTGTTCATGTTGATAATATTGGAACACTAAGAATATTAATGACAAAGATTTTGCCTTTTATTCTAAAGTCTTTAAATTACACTGAATCATAATATTTATCAGCTGAACCAAGCTGAACACAGCTGAACAGCTGTAACCAGGGCTGACAATCTCCACAGAATTTGATTGGACAGACTTGAAAGTATATTTATGGCGCGTTTTTCAAATTTCAAATTAATATTCAGGGCAAAAAATACGAAAATATTTCAAAATTAATTTTTTTTATTTTTAAACCTTTGTCATACGTTTATAAATACTATTTCATGATAGCCGTTTTCAAATAGTCCTTTAAACAATGGGGCCAGATATGGCCTGCGGGCGGTAGTTTGGAGACTCTTGATTTAGACCAGGGGTCTCCAAACTTTTCAGCCTTAGGGCCATACTGATTGCTCCAGTAAGTTCCGAGGGCCAAATCTTTAAAATATGCAATTGAAGCATAGGCAAGCTCTAAAAGGAGGTTTCAAGTATGCGAGCTCTCCGCGGGCCGGATAAAATCCGTCCGCGGGCCGGATGTGGCCCGCGGGCCGTAGTTTGGAGAC
>JARJDS010015687.1:0-11074 GCA_030264155.1 Atheta pasadenae | reverse complement strand
GTACCAAGCAGTACAAGTTTAGTTATTGCTCAAATGGCTAATTGTGGGACTATTCAAGAAAAGAAATATCCCACACAAGGAAACTGGATACACTTAAAATACAGCTCTGCTCAGGAAGTAGCAAAGGCTTTACTGCTTGATAGGAAGCTGATTTCAAATAGCATCATGATTGCAGTTGTGCCATTTTACAATAAAAGTGAAATGGACAAAGAGAACAATTTATCAGGACCACAATATACATCACCAATAAGAGCAAGATCTTTACGAACATCAAGTCTGCCACAAGTGAATTCAAACACTGTGGTGTCACCACAAACAGTTCCACAAAAGTCCACAGGTGTTGTGGCAAAAGTAATGGAATATGTATTCGGTTGGTGATGATTTGACACTTTCAAGCTTTAAAATTGCTTGTAAAGTTGTTCAATTTTATTATTTAAATGATGTTCTTACATGTAGGGTTTACTGTTTTTTAAATTAATTTCTACCATGTCCTATTGATCATATTATGACTTCATGTTTTGTTTAATCTATAGAATAATAATTATTGCTACTATGTGATTTTTTATAGCCAATATACCTTACTTTTTGTATATTTTGAGTAATTTTATTTTATTAGCAAACACACTGTTTTAGGGGGATATTGATTTCTAAACCTGTCTACTAATCCATGTCATTTTTGCTGTTCGTATATAGTTTATATCAGTTTATAGCATCTAGTGGCTCGATTCCTTTTGGCCAGTTGCTTAAAAGGGTTATATCTAAGGGGTGGCCAAAATTGAAAACTTAATGCGGTCGAATAATAAATCAGCTAAGTACATCATAAAAAAATATAATAATTGTTTACTTGAAAACGTTTTTTTAATTGTTTTTCTGTAGTAAATCTAGTTTTTCTTATGACAATTGTTACTACTAACGCACGATACACTATGACACTTTCTGTAATTGCCCTTGGACGGCTAAAAAAAGATAACAAATTAAACAAAAGATAAAAGATACATATTAAAATTGTAAACCAAGCAAATACATATACTAAGCACATTGAACTTGTTAGAATCATGCCGATTCATTCATTTTGCGCATGGGACATTAATGAGATAAAGGTCGAATTATATTTTGCTTAAACATAATTATTGTTATTTGCTTTAATCATACATTTTGCAACTATAATATTTATAGCTGTTTATTGCGTCAATACATTACCATTTACTTTCTAAGCAAAACTTTTGAGATATTTTGTTTACAAATATAATGAATGTAAATTTAGATATACAAACTTACAATTACAATGGTAAATACTTTTACTTAGAATATTATAATCCGGTTATTGGTAATTATAGGCTAGTAGTACGTAGTAGTCTTTATTATTAATAGCTTTACTTCTTAAATAACCCTGGAGTTGGTCTTTTGAAACCTTTTTAATATTTTCTCTGTGTTATTGTATTCTTAGAAATTCCTGTTGTAACAATATAAAATAATTTGGGATAATAGGTCGTAAAATTAATGTTGAGACTTGGGCTATTTAGGAATTTATGTCTTAATTTGATGGTGTTCAGTAGTTTTATGGGGATTAATATAATCCCTAGTTAAGTAGAAAAGTTTAAGACTCGTTTATATTGATTATGTCAGCATTAACTATGTTTAGAAAATATAATACTGTTTCGTTGATCTATAAAGTTTAGTATATAAATTCGATATTGAAAGACATTTGCTTTTTGTACATTTTCATCCAAAATCTGTTCGCAAACAACCGTACTTTCGAATAAAGCAGGGATACTATTTGCTTTACACTCATTATCGAAATCATCGAAATTTCGCATGAGATTTATTAAAATGTTTGATGTTGAATTTTAGTTAGACAATTACATTTTTAAATAGGTATTATTCTGCATATACAAGACATAAACAACAATATACAAATTTAGATTACTCAAAGTTTAATAAAATGAAGAGAAATTTGAGAAACAACAAGAGCTTTTTAATAAATTAGCTTTGTTGTCGTTAAGCACACTGGTAAAAAATGTAACGCTATGCAAATGGAGAAATGATAAAAGAATGTCTGCCTTGAGGTGCAGAAATAGCATTTAATGATAAAAATAAATGTTATTACAAAATCCAGATTTATCTTTACAGGAAGAAGTGAAGATTTGGCCGAGAACATAGCAGCAACTCTTAGTAAACGCATTGCAAAATTCGAATATGTACTGATTTTTTTTGCACTTGATCTATTTTTCTGAGCGATATTGGCTCTAGAATTATTATTACTGAAATATTGTATTCACTGATTCCAATGTAAAGGACAACAACTGGCAAAAATATGCACGATGAACTAAAGTCAATGTTGGAAAATTTTTCAATTTTCTTAGAAAAGATGATTGGCAAATCGACAGATGAAGCACGGGCAATATCAACCATGAAGAAGAGTATCGAATGGCTATTTTCAGACCTTTAGACTATTTATTCATATGAATAAGAAATATTTGTTGCTAGATAATTGTTTACAAATACGACGTATAATTCACGCACTTCTTTTTTTTCATTTGGCGACCCCCAATTATCTTCTACCACTGCACACAGCGGACTGCAGCGGACCAAACTGTTTTGTCAGTATTGCGACACTATTACCTAGTGAAATACATTGTTATAGATATAATTTAATTTGTAGAATTCAAATATTTCTTTCAAATCTTTGCGTGATGATAAAAAAAATTATATAAATTATATTGAGATTTTTGTATAAGATTGTACATTGGGTTGCTTGTGCTGCACGTTTTAAGGCGCTTGCGTTATTATTATTGTAATTACAATAACAATTACGATGGATATAAAAATTAAATATATAATTTATTGAATCATTCCAACTTTCTGTTGCGTTTCTTGCGTGGTGACTGGTCATTTTGGGTAACTTGCAGTAACTGACAGTAACTTGTCATTGCTTGTCACTGTGGCCAGTGTTGGTGCAATGTCAGTTGCCTATAGTTCCTCGTCTTACAAAATATACCAAAACTCGAAAATAATCATATTTTATGTTTATTTTTTCAAAGCAGAGAAAAGCAGGGAAAACTAAAAATAGGGTAATATAATACATTAGTGTACGACATTTTTTCCGTAAATAACTCTGAATGATATGGATGTAGTTAGAATCTTACAGGAACTTTATAAAACATTTACCCAAAAAAGACATAATATATAAAATAAACAGTTATTTAATCATTAAATACTGTGGACTTTCAGGTGTAGGATATAATTTGAAGTTCTCACAGAGTTTTAAAATTTGTTTAAAAAATACTTGCAAGTAGTTTGAAATATTAGAGTGCAAGTATCCATTATCAAGGTTTATAGTCCAATCATTTTAGTAAGTTCGGTTAGGAATTCGAGGTTACAACTGGGTAGTCTTCTGTTGTAATGTCGTTTCAGATAATTTCACTTAATAACATAAATATTACCTATATAATTTAATAATTATATGTTAACATTAGAAATCAAACACTTTCGACCGTTTGGTCAGCTCAATCACGTTCACAGTGTGGTACTCACTTACTTTTCAATTTTCAATGCTCTTCGTGTATATTTCGCGTGTTTGCAGTTGCCTACGATGATTGAGGAGAGTAAAAACGGTAAAAACCAAAGTTATCGAAAATTATTTTTATCATATCATTGTTTTTTCAATTATTAAATTTTATTTGCATGTCTCATACTTATAAACA
The DNA here is from genome assembly GCA_030264155.1 of Atheta pasadenae. NCBI lineage: Eukaryota > Metazoa > Arthropoda > Insecta > Coleoptera > Staphylinidae > Atheta > Atheta pasadenae. Next base: position 7,370 of record JARJDS010015687.1, on the reverse strand, counting down.
ATTATTATAAGTGTCTCTTAAGAAAATATCCAATGTCTAAATGTAGCTTTAGTACAGTTGGTTAAATATATAACTCAGACTTCTAAATATCGCCAATCATAAATAACAAAACATCAGAAATTATAACCATTCTCTTAGAATTAAATACACAATATTACAATATAGTGTATAACTTTACAGTATGTTTGAGAAAAGGTTATATTGTTCATAATTACTGAAATTGTCTGTTACAAACCATTTACAACCATCATATAGCTACAATACATCAATAGTTGGATCTATAGTTCACAAATTAATGTTAACTATCACTATAGTCAAAATTTTAGTGTTATGTTGTATATTTGAGCTAATTTATATTGCAAACAAATTAATCAAATGTACCAATCACAATTTTTTAAGATACTCATACAGTTTCACATTTAATTATAAGTATATTCATTTATTTGCAATAAATCTCTGCATAGACTTCAAATTTATCTCATCAGCAAAAGTAAACTTGACAGTTTGTACCAGTGACTGTAATATATAAGTAACTGTTCAACACTTGATAAAATCACTTCTTCATAATTCATTATTTCTTGTTAGTGTAAAGTGTAAATCATAATATTTTGCACTGCTTAAGTGAATTCAATAGTATTATTCTATACTTTGACAGTTATTCAATAGATATGATGTGTGTTGAATAATTTGTTAAAATAAAATTCAAGTAACCTCCAAATTTAAAAAAAAAGCCATGTTTCACTCCAAAATTTATAATAATTATAAAGTAAGATTTATACAAAACCTAAGCTGAGTGAAAATCCTCCAGCATAATATATACAGCATCATCCATCTGTTATTTAGGGTTCTCAATTTTCGGCGCAGATAATTCAGTCATTTTTGGATACTTAGCATGTTTCTTATCTAACTCAGATTGCGACCATAAAATAAGCTTCAACAAAGTTGAAATTTTGGGCATTGTGCATTCCTGATGCTCCATTCGCAAAATAGCAGCATTAACTTCACTAGCAATTTTTTGCCTGTGAGCTGGTTGTAACAAATCTCCAAAAGGGCTACTCAAAGGTTCTTCAAATGCAAGTAAAGCAATCGTGCGTTCAAGTTCTTCTAGAACTGATGGATCTGTCTCCCCAGCCTCACTCAAATGTGATTGTGCAAATGATAAAGCTTCCTCAACTCGATTATTTCTAATTAATTCAATTAAATGAAGTTGTTGCAAGTGAAAATATAGATATCGGTCATTGTCTAATAACTCTGGATGTAGTTGATTGATAAATGCAGTTGCTTCTTGCACTCTGCCATTGATAATTGCATCTCTTATACGAATTCTGTCATCCAGGGAGTTTAATTCAATTGTAGGGCCAACACCGGATTCTTGTTGAAACTTCTCTGCTGCTTCTTTAAACCCCTCTTCAGGACATAAAAAGACATTATTGGTTTTATAGCAACCATAACAGTATAAGCATAAAAAGTTTACCAGTGACAAGATAGTTCATGATGAGTTTGTTCATGCTTAGTCGGCTTATGTCTTTGTTGTGTAGCATGTGAATCCAATCTTCTTTTGTTGGTATTACTTCCAGTTTATCTGCACTAGTCATTTTGCTTTGTTCAGAATTATTTTTGTATTAAACAATACTCATAACAGCTGAGAGCGTGTTGCTTTTGCTTTTTGCGATTGTTATGACAACTGACAAGGAAATGTTCAGTGACAGAACAGCGCTTTGTGAAAGCAGCGGCAAAATTGAAAAGTTTAGTTTTTATGTCCACCTATGGGACACAAGCGAAACTAATGTTTTGATCTTTGGTTAGTTCTATACAACTACAAAAGATCGCAATGCATCACTAGACTGAACTCTATAATTATCGTCTTTTGTTTTAATTTTTTTTGATGTTGTCAACGAGTTTGTTGGATGACAGAGTGATTTTTTCTCCTCACTTCTACAAAGACAGAGATTATACCAAGGTGGGCTAACGAAAATAAATTGATTGACATACATAATTTCGATATAAAAAAGTGAAAAAAGGAGTAACTAGGGTTTGGAATATATGGAATAATGTATTAAAAGCAGAGGTTGGATTCAATAATTGTATATTTAATAACCGACGAAAAGCACATATTATTGCCGTTTCTTATTTCGATTTGTGCAGAAAGTATGAATGCATTTTGTGTTCTCTTACACGTGTGCCCTAGCAACGTACAATACTCGTTCTCACGATCCTTCGTCCTCACACAGGTATGTATGTACAATACATAATACAATATCATGTAAATAAAAATGAAAAAATAAATAATAATAATAAGTATATACAAACATAAGTATCATTTACAATAACAAATACTAACATTTAACATTTCTTCAAAAGTCAGTTTCATGGCGCCGCGTCTGCACAAAATGGCGACGACGCAAATTAGTATCCAATATCTACAAATTTGAAGCAATGACAATTCTTTAACGTTATTAAAACTTTTCCACCTTCTACTAAATTTTACATTATTCATTTGTGTGTTGAAACATTATTAAGTATATTACATTCATTCACAATATAAAGAGAAGCTTCACTTTAAAAAATTTTGTTGAAACAAATCTATACAGACTATACTCTTTCAGTGTTAGGTTATGTATTATTGTTTTCATTGCATCATTAATCCAAAATCTTCTGATTGCAGTTCTATGACATCGAAGATCCTTAAATGTTAATTGAAGTAAATCTCACTAAACGTTTACGTTGCTACCGACGAGCGAGTGTTGATGCTGCTGATGATGGTCGCTCATCAATGACTTGGAATCGTCGTGCGGTCGCTGCAGCATTTGCGCCGGTTGCGGCGGCGCGCCGTTACTGTTACCCAACCATTGTCACAACGTTTGGTAGTCGTGTAGGAGGCCGCATCTGGCCGCCTCCGCCGTATGGTACATCGGTTGGATGATGTTCGTCGCCCCAAGCGTCGGATAGGTGTTGACTGGTACTTGCGTCGGCATACCAACGCTGAGCGACGCAGGCGCATAATGTCCGCCGCCCCCACTGACTCCGCCACCACCACCACCAGACACCATGCTTGTTTTCGTCGCCGCCTCCGATTCACTGTCCGAACCACTCGAATCAAGATGTGCTCTATCACCACCACCTTGTGTTCTAGAAACAAAACAAAAACAATGATTATACAATTTTGTCATTTGTTTTTTAGAACGATACAAATCATAACGTTTACGTTCAAGACGAAAGTTGTAAACCTCAATGAGTGACAAATAGGTGGACATGCCAACAAGATCTCAACGTCGATTACACTTCATGGGTGTTAAAGATAGGGATAAACAGATAAAAGCCTGAAGCAGCAAGTGATGAATGGCTTGAACTGATCTTCGTTTGAAAAATGAGTAAAAATGTGAAAACTTAAAACCTGGTAAGTTTTAAGCTGGGTGGTTGGTTTGTTGAAAACCTGGGGGTTCTTTTTATCTAACCGCGCGCACGCAAGAAGCAAACTGCAGAATCGCTGAGCCGCGAGGAAGCCATCGGGGCGCATCCACTCTCGCGAACGTGGACGGGCGACGACGACGACGACTCACGGACGTTTACCGCGTATCGGATTACGCGTTGCAGCCCGCAGGTGTAACCCGATATGACAAGCGCCGTGGACCGACGCGAAGGAACCCAGCGACGTCGACGGCGGTGCTGCGAATGCGATGGAAGGAACCGAGAGAAGGAGGAAGGACTGTTCTGTACTTTGAGTGCGTTTCTCAACGTTTATACAATGCACAATACCACATACAAGGCACAAACAACAATTTACATTGAAAACCCGACAAATAATTACGAAACCAGCATAATATCCACACTTTCAAGTTATGTGCTTCTTCGATAAATTAAAACGCGTTTTCAAATTTAAAATACGTAATCATTTATAAGGGTGCATTAAAATTTTAAACACCATGTAGATAAAACAAAAGCATGAATTGTAAGATGCGGGAAAGAAAACTGAATGGCGTTACCAGCGTAGGTGGTCTTAACTTATTCAAAACGAAAGTGTGGTAAACCTTATAACGTCTTCGATCACGTTCCAAACACGTCCATCCGCATCCATCTACACGACATCCATCAACCATTTTGTACATTCATAAGTATCACTAAGTTATCAACAAGAAACAAAACGAATGAAATAAAATACGAAAAAAACAAAAGAAACCATACAACCATACAGGTTGGTTTGTTATAAACTAAGATGGTTTCGTTTGACGCAAAACCTTATGCGCATGTATTACAGTAAACTAATGTCCAATTTACAAAAGTTTTCCTGCCGCTAGCACTAGAGAAAATGTAAGTTTGCGTTCGTTGGACTTTTTGTTTGTGCAGTGTGCGTAATATTTGGAGAAGAAGGGCGTGAGTGGAAGCCGCTGTCGATGTCGATGATGATGATGGGTAGCAACGGAAAGGATGAGGAGCGGGAAGCGTCGTTTTGTTTGAACAGACACTGTTGTTTTCGGCGCAGCGGCTGGAGGTAATTCGACACCGGCGAGCGCAAAAACCGGCGCTGCGCCCTCGTTAGTAGACGTACGTTGGGTACGCAACTGCGGGCGGCAGGACCGCATTTGGCATTTAATCAAGCCACTAATTGAACGCATCCCCATCACCACCACAAAACCCCCAACTCCCAACCTAATGCAATGCAAATCAATACATCACAAATGATTGTATTATGACAACACACAGAACAAGTAAGTATCTAGTGAAATAGTTAAAAAATAATTTATCTGACTGCTGCTTCATTGCACATAACATTTTAGAATGTGCTGTTCGATGTTTGGTCGTTGGCGGGGAGGTAACGAGGAAAAACCGCTGTCGGATCCCATTACCGCCACAACACCGATCTCGCCCATCAATAGACATAAAAACAACGCCTGGGTTTTTGTATACCGGGCCTGAACCGCCACAATTCTCTTGCATTCGCTTTTTTCGTTTGATTCGATCGTTTTTCGTTTGCATACGCCATTGAGGTCTCGAGAATCCAGCCAGCGCGTTTATAACCGAAATTCGGAATTATCTTGCATCTTCATCAACGCACATAAAAGTTACATCGAATAACATCAACAAACTCGATGTTTGATAGCTCGAGACCATGGGATTTTTATTCACGCACATTTATTCCAAACACTTAAAATTTAAAATTGTAATTTAATTTTAAGTGTCTACTAAAATTAAACGTTCAATAGTTATCGCACGGTTGAGAAAACGATGAAACGTTTAAACAATTTGGATTTAATTTAATTAAAAATCACAATTGAAACAAAACGAAAAGTTTCAAAAAGTTAGCAAACATGTTTGAAAAATCAAAGTATACTTGGTTGCCTAGAACAATTTTTTAATTATAGGCAACCAAACCAACTTTCAAAATAAGAAAAAAATTAAAAGAATTACATTTTAATGGTCGCTTTGCGTCTGTTCAATTGAGAAATTATACTAATTGCAATAATTTAACCACAAATTGCATAAACTGGCCACTGGTCATCGTTTCTTAAAATTTCTTCTTCAACCAAAACAATTTTACCAACAAAATACTTAATGGGCAAAAAATTTGAGTTATAATGAAACACGCCGGATGTGATCAACAACATAAATTTTTGTTGTTTTCTACGCTTCTCTTTTTTATTATTTAGTTCGTCCGCATGATGCAAACAGCACTAACCAAATACTTAATTGCCTTCTTCTTTTATTCTTATAGCAGTCGCTGCTTTGACGATTTTTCGGCAGATGAGACAAGTGGTCACCAGATGTGTTTGCCTACCACCCTTCTTTAGAACATAAATTTAACAGTTCTATTGTATGCGAAGCACTAACAATACACATGGAAATAAGCTGAAGAAGCGTCACGCACAGTTTCTAACAGATTTTTTGTCTTTTGCGCTTGGTCGACTTTTCTTTGCTTTACTCTTGATGTTGCATCCTAAATTCAACAACTGCCAATAGACCGTCGGTTTGTGTTTAAACATTAAAAATAAAATATTTGTTTAACAAATACGTTGGCGCCACAAAAGTTAATGTTAGTTTCTTTAAAAAGTCAACAAAAAGTTAAAAAATGCAGATATTTTTGTAGTAAATATAATTGGTTATATATATATATCTTCTTCCGAAGAGTTTATCCCTCATTTCAGTGAATTTACATGCGAAGGGCACACTGTGCATCGTAAGCAAGTTATTAATGGCGTTTTCACGCTTCAATTTATGCGCGACGGGCATAAGTCCGGGGCCTCGGGGGTCGTAAATCATTCGGAAACGAGCGTGCGCGAAACAAAAACACGGCCACCGCGCGCGCGCGTTGAACAAGAAGGCGTTAAACACGGTTATTATCGACGGCAACGAGCTACAGCTAATTGATTGCAACGGCGCAATTATGCCAAATTCATTTTTGATGAGCGCACGACCCGAGCGACAAGGTGCGAAAAATCGCAACCTGAATTTATAAACGATGCGTTCCACCGTCTGCAACCGGTGGTTTCACTATATCATTATATTCTCAGTTGAAAATTTTCAATTAATTTTTCATTTTCTATTCCTGACCCGCATCGGCAAGTTAAAGTCGGTGGTTGCAATAAAATTTAAGTAGTTGATTCATTAACTCAGCTAATAATTTGTCTTGTCGCGTTCTTGTTTGTTTCACACAAAGCGCGAACGTGATAGGAATTTATTATTCGCCACAGCGTTGAAAATTGTTGGAATATTTTGTCTGTAAGTTTTCAATGGGTTTTCAATGTTTTCGTTGCGCTTGGTATATGTTGGGAATTTTTCACTTGTTGTGATACTAACTCTTGAAAAGCAACGTTTAAGTGCTTTTGAAATTGCCCTGGTTTTGGGTTGCCAAAAATGTGAGATGCCGTTAAACGAAATAAATTAATTTTATTGTTCGTAATGTTCAAGACCACGTTGCAATTCAACGGATTGGAATTTAGAAGTGAAGAAAATTTCAACTATTTCGAATAAACTATTTTGGGAACTTGAAAGCAAAAATTAAACAAAAACTATTTCTATTCTTCTACTCTGTCGACGTTTTAGTTTATTTATCACGCCTATCAAATTGTAACCTTCACACATTTTATTTGATAAAATTATTTTATTTGTTGATAAAACATTTGTCAAATAAAATGTGTTTTACTTTACACAACTTTACTATAATATAAGATTTGTTGGGTTGAACGTTTTGAATGTTTTAAATTAATTCGAGATGGGAATACTCTGGAGCGTGCTGGCCAGCGGTTACTCGAGCCTGGAACCTGAGAATAGCCCGTGGTGCGAACGCCTTTCAGCTATTTTCGACTTCCGCCACTCGACACCAAAACATCTCTCAAATGTTGCGGGCCGAGTTACAAGACGTAAGCCATTGCGGC